>JAHREE010000161.1:4991536-5067119 GCA_033628505.1 Tringa tobata
ATGGGAAGGCTTCTAAATTCTGTGTTTCTTTTCTCCTGGCTGAATGCACTCTCAAGCTATGGGATAATTCTATTAAAGCACTACTATCTAATGTGGAATAAGCAATTATATATTACATGGGGCAAGAAGAGAATGGTACAGATTCATTTACCAGGTAGGACGAGGAATTTTTATCCTTTGAGTCTATTTTTAATTTTTTTTCTCACCATTCATCGGTGGTCTAGGTCATGAGACTTCCAACAAGCCCCCCACTCATGAGCTATGTGGGCTTTGGACAGTAAAGAATGTTCTGCTTTTTTTGTAAAAAAAAATTTTGAAACTCTCTTCATTTTTCATTTTCAATTTTTTCAGTCTAAATATATTCGTTAATGATTTAAATTTTTTTTTATTTTATAACATTTGAACTTTTTCAATAATACTTGGCCAGCATGAATAACTGGAAGAGTTATTGGCATTGTTTAAAAAAAAAAAAAGCCACAGAAAGATTCCTTCTTTTGTCTGTCCAGACGGTCGTATTTAAGCAAAGCATAAAACAATGAATAAAGCCTCCTTGGACTCAATGACAAAATCACACACTGGAATCTGAATTTCATTACCATTATTTCATAAGTGAGATGAAAGCATAAAATTCCAGATTTCAGTTGTGCTAAAATACTCAAGTAATTTTTATTCTATACCTGTGGAAAGAATGTAAGATAATATTGCCACTACGGTCGCTTGCTTTAGTGCGCTACAGAGATTACTACAAATAAATGTATTTCATCCCAGCAATTCAGTTGGGAATACCAAGAAAGCTACATAGGCAATTGGAAGAAAATACACGTTTATTTGACCTGCTATTCAGAAACCAGGCATCTAGATTTCCGGTTTGAGTTCTTTGTATACCCATTCTTACCAAGCTTTCCTTTGACTTAGGTACACCTGTTAACAAAAAAAAAATGTAGTTTCACTCATTCTTGCTGTTAATAAGATAGTGGAATTTGGCTGTTCAAAGTTGAAATTTCTAGTTGGATATTTTTAATGGGTTTTTTATATTTCACATGTTTGGGATTAAAGGGAAGTCCAACTGCACATAAACCTCTGGGTGGGAAAGTGGCTTTAGCATGAAACTTAAACATCAGCATCATTCCATAGTCTCAACCCAGAGCAAGCTACAATTTACATTAAGTTTTCCTTAGAGTGCAAAATTCTGTCAGTTTTACTCTTGTGTTGTTAAATGCACTAAGTGACCCCATTCTGAGATTGTTGACCAAGCACCCTTCGAGAACTGCAGGATTTTTTCTCAGCTAATGCAGAGCCCCACTCATCAGTGCAGGGCTTGCTCTAAGAATGGAAAAAAGAATGGATTTGTGTTCCCACTGCCCTGAATGGTCCTACACAAATAATTAGAAAGATTCACTTTAGAGTTGAAGTAAGTATTGTAAAAAAAAGTTGATAATGTAGATTTGTCACTCTATGACTCATACAATTAGAATGATTACTCCTTAATCATAAACATAACTAGTTGCATATTTCAAGGATATACTTTTCATATCATTGTGAGCATGAACTCCCACTGCCACAGACCAGGTTACACCTGCACCCTGACCCAAGGGATACCCTCTAATCTTCTGTGCCACTGTTCAAAAACTCCAGACTATTGCCAGATGCTAAAAGCAGACTTCATGATTTGTACCAGTGACAGCAGAGCCACATGAGGTACTGCACAAAGAAACAGAGGTGTAATTTCAAATAATTCAAATTACTTAACAATTTTATTCTACCAGCAATTAATCTAATAATTCCCCTGATGAAAACTGAAAACACTAGATACCTAGGTTTTGATTCGTATATAGAATATTTGTAAACTACTTATTTAGAAAGTCCATCCTTTCTAAATATGTCATGTAGATACAAATACATCATCTCAAGATGGCACTAATGAAAATAACCTTAATGAAGAAGTGAAACGTAAAAGAGCTGCTCTTTCCAACTGAAAATCTCAAAATGAAATCATGACAATCCTATAGCAATAGCACAGTCACTGAAATAGTCTTTTTGAAGATTTTCCATTTCTCTTATTGCAACACCGTCCATGAAAAGCTGAGGTCTGGAATGTACCTCTGGCTATGGTAGCTGTTCTTAACCCCATCAGTAGCATTAAAAAATTAGAAGCAGCATCCTTTGTGTTACTCAAAAATTCACATTTTGATTCCCACTTAACTTTAAAAACAAAACTCTGCAAAAGTCTACTTTCACGATTAAATTATATAAACATTTGAAACTATCATGACCATAGGATGGTGAAAGGTAGGCTAAAAGCTAATACGTGCTGCAGACTTCATTTTTTTGGGTGACATGATCTTTTGGGGTGACTGTGACACTCTGGAGGGAGACAAACAGCCTCTCATCTAGCTGCAGTTTTGATACACTCAGGAGGTTTCCCAGGACAACTGTATCTCCTTTTGCCCTGCAACAGGCAAGCCAGAAACCACTCCTAAAACCAAAGAAAGTATTTGAGTATACAGAAGATTTTATCCTAATTAACTACATCCCAAAACACTCCCATTCCTGCTGATACATGGGAAAATGAAGAAGCAATATAAAGGAATACTGAGAAAAGTTACTGTGAACAGATTTGAGAACAATTAAGCAGGGTCACCAAAACACAAATACTAGCGAGCTTTCTTATCTTCAAGACAGTGGAGGACATCCTTGTAGAATGCATTGAAGTATTGGTACTAGAAAAACCCCAAAGATCAAGAAGTGCATGCAGCTCTTAAAGTTGGGATTCCGGAGCAAAGAAGTTGTAAAATACAGTACAGTGACTTCTCAGGAATATATCTGCAATACCATGATATGCAATCTAATTTCATAATAATGCAAAATGATGAAAACTCTAAAGAAATAAGTTTTCCACCTTTTAATGTGCATTCTTCAGCGTATTTATGATTTGTTAGCTTTGACTATCTCTATAATTCTTGACTAATTTAGGTTCGCTACTGAACGTACACACTGCTATAGCAGAACTGTGCTACATGACTTTGAGAAAAAAGAAATTCCCTACCATAGACTTGAATGAGAAATGTAAAATATCTTAAGCATTTCAGTGAGGATACATCAATAATGGAAATACAATGTTTGCTTTTGAGAGTACTATTGCAGAAGGTGAATTGGCTCAAAGAGCAGTAGGAAACTGCAATACACTGTCTAAAACATTTCTTTTATTCTTTTTTTTTTTTTAACTCGTCCCTCCACATCAATATAGTTTATAATATTGTACCTATCCTGTAGGGACAACATATCGGCACGCAACGGGGACCCCACCTGTGGAAGTCCAATTTCAAATTAATTAATCTGAACTAAGTCACGACCAGGGCAAGCCCAACACTTCACCTTGAAGCAATACATCTACTCTGAGCATACCAGCAAAGATTCCCCCAGGATTTTTCGCTGACTCCAAATGCTCCTTTGTGATTTAGATAAAAACCTGCCAGGGTGTTTTCCGCGAGACTTCACCCCAAAGGAATGCTGTCGACACCTAATCTCATAGCATGGAGTGCCAAACATTTTACAATCTGTCCATTTTTCTGAAGCTGTTTGTCACCGAGTGATCACTACCCTATATTCAATTGGAAATTCAATTTCCATCCCTAGAGCTAAAAACTATCAAGTGATAAAAAAAGCCCCACTGCTTCAAGAACATTGTCGCAAGTGGCTTACTAATAGCAGGTATTTAGTGATATCTGTGAAGACAACAAATTGCAAACACTCCTTCAGAATAAAACATTACTGAAGGGCTGTTCCACAATGACCTCTGCACGTGGACACTTGTTTCTAGGACAAAATGCACCTTAATTCTGGAAGAATTACTCCTCTCAAATGAAACATTCAGAAGAAAGGGAAAAATATCTAGAAAATATGAATCACTCCTTGATGGGACAAGAATGGATAACACATCATCATCCCCACAACCAACACAAAGAGGAGTCACACAACCCAATGTATTATTTTTTTTGCACTGTTGCCAGCTTCTTTGCCTTCCTCCAAGACCTTAACGTGTGTTGGGTAATCCTTGCCTTTCCATAAAGACACCCACAATTTGTTTTATGTTGAGCTCTAATGGATTCTCAACAGTGATCTGCTGCTTTTACTTTTCTTTGTCTACTGTCTACCATGGTTGCTCTGGGAGAGCCACAACCGAGGGAACTCTTCCATTCTGGGCAGTGCAGGGAAACTGAGAGACCCCTAGAGCTTCCCCCAGGAGGCCACCAGCACTACGATACTTCCCAGGCTTCATGGAATGGATAGGTACAGAAATTATTCAAATAATTTAAATATGGTGAACTTAGAAGAAATTTGCATGGTTTTATCACTACACCCTGTGTTTTAACAAAGAAGTGACAGTAAAACCAAAACAAAATGAGTTTTTAAAGTTTTAAAGCTACCACCAAAAAGCTGCAGTCTTCCAAAAGAAAATTACTTGACAGAGACTGCAGTTCTGCTATGCAAGCACAAAACCAGAGTAAACATGGTTTTGCCTCATCTTGCCAAAAGTTTGTTGAAAAAGGACGCAGAGTACCAGAAAGTAGAGGTTTTTAGGATCCTGCAGGCATCCATATGTTACTCTGAATCCTGTCCCTGTAATGGAAAGCCTTCCGAGTGAAAGGAGACACCCGCTTTTCCATACTGCACAGTTCCCCTATGGGCCACGGATAATCCGATACACTTCAGCAGTGGTTATCACCCTTCTGAATCCAACAGTAATCCAATTTAAAATAAAGAATGGATTTCCAAGGTAATAAATTATATCTATTATTAACATAAGACTTTTGGACAAATTAGTCTTTACAAAATTAACTACAGTTTTCTAAATACCTGGATATTTTGTTAGTACTGTCGGTTTTGGTATCTTGCTTTCTCTGTATTGAAATTATACTACTCAAGCTGAAATACAGTTCAGAAACAAGGCAACAAGACTAGTTTGCATTTCATATTTTCACATCATTAGATGTTGAACCAAACGTTTAGAAACAGCTGGGAAACTAAAAACATTGGCGGAAAGCTAAACCACATTATATATTTAGTACTGGCACATTAATATATTTCCCACGTCCAAAAGTCCAAGACTAGAAGAAATATTTATTATTAAGAACTCTCTCTCTACTTAGACTTTTAATTCAAGTGGTCCCGTTCAAGTTTGTTTATGCATGCTATACTGGATTAAAAGTAATAATCTTCAGTTAGTTAACGATGCGTTTGCTTTCTCGCTGTCCTTCTAGCCTCAGGAATATTACAATGTTTGCTGTGCATGTTTTTATAAAACATACAGATGTTAGATGCACAAAAACAGATGCTCTGAATATAAGGCAGTGGCAGCAAGAAGATAAATCAACGTTATGATTGCGTTAAAAGCAAAGATGTTTCCAGGCACCTGCAGCAGAAACCTACTGAATCCAAGAAACACAGTTTGAAAACAAATTGCTGCCAATTTTCTAATTAGCATTAGTCTAGCAACTGTCACTAATTGTCCTAGATTGGGGATTGCAGTTCTGCCGCATGTTTATGCAGCAGCTACAACAGAGTCCTGGAGCTACAACAGTAATACTGGGAATCAACGGTATCACGAGCTGATATCGGACTGTCCAAGTGAGTGGTCCATTTTCATAGGCCACTGGCCACATCAGAGAGCGGCAGTAGCCACCAGTGCAGGGGCAAGGCCTTTTGTAGCTGTAGCTCAGGACTTCATACAGGTTTAAAAAAAAAGTACCTGACAACTCCATCAGCAGCCCAGAGGTCTTCTGAAGGGTTTCCACAAATGTACACTCATTTAAAAAAAAAAACAAAACAAAAACACAACAACAAAAAAAAACCTTTTTGTAAAGCTTTTTGCAAAGTCTATTTGATGAGCTTGTTTTAGTATTATTTTACATGGCTACATTCATTTCAGCAGCATGGAATGGATAATGAAAATCATTCAATACAATTGCCTTTCCAGCTGCAGTTCTAGCTGAAATATTAAGCTATCACATAACAGTGGCAACTCTCCAGGCAGGGGAAAAAAAAATAAAAATGTTTTGCACCTGTTTACAAATGTATTTAGTCATTATTCATCATTACCTTGACTCTACATCTGACTAAATACATTCATGCCAGACTCGCTTTCCTTCATGACTGCTTCAATGCCCTCTTACAGTCAAGCTTAAATCTTTACTTTCTAAATGACGGGGAAACCAAAATACACTTCACATTTTATTTTCCTGCATCTATCTGACCTTCTGTGATTTAAAGAAGTCCTTATATGTGTTCATTCAACATTTTCTTGAAGATCTTTGAAGCTGCCCATCTGCCAACCTACATTAAACATACTTGAACAATCTTCTCTTAGATGCCCCTTTCCAACTGAAGATCATTATTTGCTACTGACCATACTCCTCAGCTTCAGTAACTATAAAATCATCCTTCCAACTACAAGCATGGAAGTGAACGGCATTTTTATTTATGTAAACACTGACCAGTCCTACTTCCAATTTTTAGTATTACAGTTCTAGGAGTTTGAGTCAGGCTTCAATGATTTTGAAAGCGTTACACAACTTGGGAATTGAAATCAAAAGCACACACCAAACATGATGACAATATTTAGTTATTTTGGAGTCATAATATGATGTAAGGAACTACTGGGAAAATTTAAAACTAATATAGCTCTTTTGCTGAATTTTGTCCAAGATACTGACATCACTGCTAAAACCAAAAAATACATGAGGTTATTTGAGGAGCAAATAGGACCATAAGGAAGACATATGAATTTCACCACACCAAGACTTGATTAATTCCAGTCATCATCTACCAGCTATGGTCAACACGTTTCCCCTTAATTTGCCAGACTGTCTCCTGTTCTTAAGGAACGTGATCAAAGATTATACTCATAGAGGAATAGATCTTGAAAATGCATTTTGCCTACACAGATTCTGCCTAAGCTCCGTATTTGTTAAATGCCCAGAATCGGATTTTCTTAGAATAAGCATTCCTTTAGGTGTGACTGTACTTTGTTTGCCTTAGCTGCCTTCAGCAGGGCTGGTTGGTTGGTTTTGTTGTGTTTTTTTTTTTTTTGGTTTTGGCTTTTTTTTTTCCTTTTTGGTTGTTGTTTAAACTAGCCTTCAGAATTTTCAATCTATATTGCTTCAGTTAATTGGGATTGGGGTGGGATGGGGGTTTCAGAATGAGGATCACTGCAACTATATGCAAATTTACTTTGGAGGCACATACATATTTCAGCATAAATGAAATTTATTCCCCAAGCAATTGCCCACGCAGACTCTCATCTATGTGACTGAAAGATATTCTATATTGAGCTTCAAGACAGAAAAGTACTCTTATTTGAAGAGGTAGGAGAGGAGACTACCAATCCTTTCTACAACTCTGTATCAATAGGTAAAGGAAATTAATGCATTTTTCAGGAATACCTGAAAAAAACCCCAAGGAACTGCTGTAGTTTCTAGGGAACCAGCAGAGACTGTCTGAGCCTTAGAGGAGCAGGGCTTTAATACGTTCCTTGTTATTTGATAGCTAGTCTTAATATAGTCAGAAGAGCCTGAAACAGACGAAGGCTGCCTTTATCAAGACAGGATTGATAATGAAAACTATTCATTTTTCTCTGCATTGAACCACAAAAACCTCTTCACATAGGGAGTGTGAAATCTGGCATGGTTCAGAATAAAACATGGGCTTTGGGAGGAAAACCAGAAGATAAATTATTTGGTTACATTGAAAGTCTAAAACTAACTTTTACAGAAACTTGAGAATATACCTAAATCTTCTTGTAACATAGGATATGAGGGATTTTCCACGAGATTCTTTCCGTATCATCTTTTCCAGCTGAAGCAATAGCCATAAGAAGGCTGTATTAATTTTAAATTCCCGGTACTGGGTAGGTGGTTTCTCATATGGGCCCAATGACACAACAGACACGTGAAGCTCCTTGAAGGTTCCCAGCCTTTGATGGAGCTGTGGCTTCCCAGCGGGCAGCTCTCAGGAGCACAGGAAAGTACACCATCAAAGTGCCCAGAAACAATATGGACAGCAGGGGCTCTGTCCCACACAAACACTGATCAGAAGGAAAAAAACAACAACAAACCAACTCCAGGTTGAATGGAAGACAAGAAGCTGTTCAGAGAATATTTCTATGTTCTATGGGACAGAGCCAAAAGAGATTCAAGTGCTAAAAAGGGATTTTGTGCTAGAACAGCCCATGAAGGCAAGAACAGGACCATTAAGGAGATGGTAAATCCTGAGGGAAAGGGAGCCCTTCCAGTACTTAAAGGAGACCTATAGAAAAGAGGGGGAGAGATTGTTCATCAGGGAGCGTAGTGATAGGACAAGGGGCAATGGTTTTAAACTGAAAGAAGGTAGATTTAGATTAGATACTAGGAAAAAAATCTTTCCTGTGAGGGTGGTGAAACACTGGAACAGGTTGCCCAGAGAAACTGTGGATGCCTCATCCCTGGAAGTATTCAAGACCAGGTTGGATGGGGCTTTGAGCAGCCTGGTCTAGTGGGAGGTGCCCCTGCCCACAGCAGGAGGGTTGAATCTAAACGATCTTTAAGGTCACTTCCAACTCTAACCATTCATGATTCTGTCCAGGAGGGAACATGAAATACTGAAGGAGAAAAAGACAATGTGATTGAAGCTACTTATCTGTAGTTCTTCAGATACAAAGGTGAAGAAGGCACCCACAGTGCAAGCAGTGGCAGCATCGTTTGAAATAATTAAACCATACATCTGTAGGACTCACAAAATTATATTAGCACGTATACTAACACAAGAAATTTCCTATTTCCAAAATGAAGTGTGTATTACTCTACGTTTATATATAGGTTCTCCGCATATAACACACACCTTCAGCTCTTCGTGTCCAAGAGCATCACGACATACTCTTCATTAGTCACACACACTTTCCTCGTAGTCTTGAAGCCACACGTAAGCTAGATGCTCAAGAAGATGCAAGAAACAGTGTGGTATTATTCTTCAGAGACACACCCCAGCAATGAATCCCTGGTGTGTTTCAAGAATGAAACAAAAAGAACACAGACAATACTTCAGTAACATAATGACTTCCCAAACATCTACAAGCTAAGTTAAGGAAAAATGGACAATTGAGGCACCTGAGAGGAGCAAACAGAGAATAAATTCCATTTCACTGATGCCTTTTTATGAAAAAAAAAAAATAAATTAAAATTGAGGTTAAATTTAGATCATTCAGTCATCAGTTAAGGAAAAACAATAGCTACTTGAAAGGATATAGAAGGCTAGAATAACTTTTGAACAACATGATGAAACAGTAGGCAAATTTTACTTGATATCACTAAGTTTGTGATGAGTTTTGAAGAGCATGACTTTTCTCTGAGACAAAGCAAAAGATCAGGTTTCTAAGGAAACCAACACAATTTAAATTACAAAAGTAATTTAAATATGAGAACATTCTGAGTAATTCACATATACACCTCATCATCTTTATAGATGACTAAAAAGAAGAAAAAAACCCAACCGAAATCTGACAGTGCTACATAGTATGAAAAGTTAATAGGAAACCAGCATGAGATAACCCCAGATAGTGACGTCTCCATATTAGCAATTCTCTTTGGGTGATTTTGTCAATCCAGTAACTGCCAACGCAACAGGAACAACAGGTACAACATAAACCAGTTACATTTGCTCCTCGGCACAGGCAAGCCCTACGGCTGCAGCTGACACCCGTCCAGCAGTCATATGTTTCATTCAATGTCACTGATTGACTCCAGGCTGGCAAAGGAGGGGAAAAAATCCTCCCAAATTCATGCTCTGCGGTGCATCGATGAGCACAAGTGCCAGGGGAGCCATAGCTTGGGAGAGGGAGGCTGTGGACTTGGCCATATGAGAAGCCCACGCCAAGCTGTTGCTCCCACTTCTGCTTTTGAGGGCTCGGCTCGTGGCCGCTGCTTGCCCTCAGTGGAAAGTTAAAATGACAGAGTGGGAAAAAACAGGAAGGTTTTGCATTATGCTGTTATTTGCGGTGCCAGCAACAGCCAAAACAGATTAGTCAGTGTCCAAATTCACGAGCACGTGCTTCAGAGCCAGCTTCCCAGTTGTTCACCATTTATCTACCCCTCATCTCCTCCTAAAAGAGCGTTAACTGTTTCAAAACTTGAGTAAGTCACCCTCAAATTATTTATCTCAATTTCAGTTAAAGTGAGTACTCGTGGTATGGCTGGTTTCCCCAAGAGCACAACGAATTTTTGTGTAAATATCCACCTGTCTCCACAACCAAGTTAACAAAATAGTTATTAAAAAAAAAAAAAAAGGAATTTAGAGCAGTCATTAAAGACTGCATCCCATAATGATGATGAATTTTTGGAGAATGTACAGATAGTGCTACAGTTTCACTCCAATGAATGGCAATAACAACCTACTCTTTTGTGTAGACTACACAATCTCCTAAATCTCTCCCCAGTCCCAGGCTGGGGCTCTGAGAAAAAAACATTTTACTACTCTTTTTTGAAATTTCTAAAGTATGTTTCTCACATTGACTGGTATACTAGTTCCAAAAATTATTTTCCCCCCAAAAGCTTATTGCAAATCTACTGAACTGAATTTTGTACATATTTTAGAACATTTAATTATCATACTGTGTCTTTAATTACATGCTACCACAGAAGGGAGTTTTTGAGTTTGGAGTTCTAAAGAGACAGGTTGAGAAAGAAGAAAAATAGCACTGATGAGGAAAAAAATAGGTGAGAAGCTGTATGAAGCAGAAAAAAGCTTTTTCTTTCAACCTTATATGTGAAAGCTTCTACTGAGTCCTATAAATTTGAATTTATAGCTCAACAAAAACGTAATTTTATTTAAAGTTGTTCATGAGAGCAGTGAATGTTGGGGGGAAAGAAGCTGTAGATGGAGAGTTAGAAATAAGAAAAAAAAAGACAGTTATGGGTAACAAAGAGCAAGAGACAGTGCGAAAGCCATGCATGAGTAAAAGAAGAGAGCACAATCCTCCTTTCCAGAGAGGATGCAAGAATAAGCAGCAGCGAAAAAACAGCAAAGAAGAGAATTTACTGGAGAAGAATGAAGTCTGACAGTTTGGGGCAGAGGTGGCAGGAACAGCAGAAACTATTTGCTGAAGGAATAGAAAAATCAGAATTTAAAATAATTCAAAATATAGATAAATTTAACACATTGTTCTTTCATATTAATTTCTGAAAAAATAAATTTGATACTTAAATTAATGGAAAACAGACACTTTAAAAGTTACACCACAGTACCAGGTAAAGGAAAAGAATACAAAACAAGAAAAGCTAGAAAGATCACAGATGCACAAAATTATGCGGCATGCATCTCCATGATATCTAGCTATGAATCATCTTCCATTTAAATATATCCTTCGCTACCTTATTCTATTAGATTAACTTTACCTAAAATATTATTCGATAAAAGAAATGTTCCTATAGTCTTAAAATACATGGGGTTTTTCTGCATGAAAGTCACCAGGAGTTTGTGGTGACACAGAAACAGAAGCTGGCACAAAACATAGAAGGATGCTAATTTGCCAAAGCTCAAACAAATAAAACAATACAAATGCTTTAGGATGCTTAGAAGACACGAATGCATGTGAAAGTTGATGGCAAGAGAGAGTACATTGCTCTTGTGCCTGAAGGAGACCATCAGTATGAAGAAAGCTATTTATATTTACTTACTCATAAACTGATTAAAAATCACACATTTCTTTCTGTAAGAGTATTACAAGCTATATGCATTTTTAAACTGAATTGGTAATATTAACCATAAATGATCATAAGAAAAATGCTTCATAGCACAGCCGTATTTTATGCAAATATTTACTATTATATATTGCAACTAAAAAAGCACATTCTTAAAGGTTACATTACTAAAACTATACAAATGGTTTATTTTAATTTTAAATGGCAAACTGTTTCTAAGTAATAATGTATCTGAATTGGTCATAGGAAAGAGAATGAAACTTCCTATTCCAAGTTAGAATCCATTAAAGCCACACTGAGTGGGATTGTATAGGTATAACTCATATTAACCTCTGGCTATGTAGTTAGCACAGGCTCCTTTCTAAGCAACAAGCAGTAGAGACCACTGAGCTAAATTTAGTGTCAAATATTTAAGTAAATTTATTTCAGCTTTCATCACAGGTCAAACAGAAAGATATTTTATGTTCATAATAGCGTATTTTTTTTTACTGCGACACCTTGCAAGGATATTTTATGCTTCAATCTTTCAAACTTATTCTGTCATAGTATTTTTTTCTTTTCAATTTTTTTTTAACATAAAGAGGAGTTTTTTCAATTTGTTGATTGGTTGGTTTTGCTTTTTTAACCTTCCTCAGAAGCACCAGGGAGTGACTGGCTGATGCACGGGTCAAGATGCTCACAGATCTGCACTGACTCCGAAAGTAACACTAAGGATCCCCCCTGAGGAGCTCAGGTAGTGCATCATACTCACTTACCTAGGGTCACACATTGATCTGTGCCATTTGGGACTGGAAATACATTTCTCATGCTACCGGACAAGTTGACCTGCTTAGACCACCTTGAGAGGTCTCATTTAAACAACAAGGACGTTATGGCAGAGATGAACAGTGATCTTCTGTTTCTACCTGTAGCCTGTGCTTATGTTCTAGGAGGGGAATATCTGACTAAACAAATAGTTAGGCTTGACTGTAATACCAAGTGAAACGCAAAGGCATGCCAGACACAACAGACCAGACTAGGCGATCTCATGAAATTAAACTTTAGTTCATTGACAGTAGTGTCTGTCTGTGCAAAGATTTTCCATGTAGAAGTACAGTTAGGCTTAGCATGAGCCACTCCATGAGTGAAGAGAGAAACAAAGACATCCCTCTGCTTCGCTTTATCCTATTTGTATTGCAGATACATAAGCAAATCCCACATTTACAGAACATTGTATTTGAAGTCTCTGTATGTTTGGCACATACAGATATTCCCTATCTTGTTAAACATTGGGTACTAACTCCGTATCTGTCTGCTCATAGGCAACATTTATGTTTATATATAATTTGTTTGCCTACTTCCATTTAGCATGCAGTATCTTTAATAAAAATTAAAGTGTTTTTACAATAAAAGGCATTTCTAGTATTAGAGAAAGGTAGAAAAAGAGTAAATTTTAGAACATGAGTGTTTAGATGCTGCTCTTAAAGTTACAACAGAATCCCGAAGCAGAGGGAACATTATATATATGTATACATACTTCAAAATGTACTTCAACTGAGACAAAAATCACATTAGCCTTACTACGTAGCTCGTAGTCTTCATATTTTGTAATGAACTATTTAGAAAAGCCTTCCTTTATTTTTAGCTTGGTCTGTTACTTCTTCTATCTAAAAACCCCTGGGATGAAGTGCAACAAAACCCCAGCACAGTTGTTGATGCTGTCTCATTCCAGGTCCCTTGCACACAGTTCACATGCATTCAGGGCTCACATTAACCAGGTCCGTTTTAAACAGCAGATAATTAAAATAAATAAAAAAAAAATAAAAAAATTAAGCATCATAAATTACATTTAATCCCGAAGGCTCTTAAAATGCTTTATAGACTCTGCACACAGATCACTCCATCAGTCACTGAAAGCAAGCACCTCTGGGATGAAATGCAACAACTGTTCCACGGGGCAGGGCAGAGGAGAGGAAGTGAGGAATACCAGCACATCGAATTGCAATTGCAGGGGGAATTTAGGTAGGAAGAATGTAATTACCCCGTTTGGAGCCTGGCCAGATGACGGGGGTTAACATCTTATAAAGAGCCCTATGAGAATTTTAACAACCCCTAGTGCTCAGGACCTTTAATTTATATTAGCCCTCGGGAGCAAGGCTAACAGCTCTGCTCAACTGGTTTTGTGTGCCGCTACAGGAAGCGGGGGAAAAAACAACTTCTAGTCCTTCCCTGCGGTTTCCACCCAACTACTAAGCAGATTAATACTCCTTAGTCTGCAATATCCCATGAAAATGCAGCAGAAGGCAACATGATTGAAAGCTGCAATGAATCAGAGCAATTTGTACTGGTCCTTCAAAAGCCATGCTGGAAGAAAATGTTTCCTACTCCTAATAAAGAAAGCATTCAAGATCATCTCAGCAGGTATAATAATAAATAAATACTGTGAAGTCACAGAGATAGGAAGATAGAATTGGAAATAGCTATCTTCCCTCCCCAAGAGCAATCTCTGAGAAAGAGCAGCAAACCAAAGCATGTATACAAATTAGTTTTTTTTATATATGAAGTAAGCCTCACCACCAATTACTTATTAATTTATCTTATGTTAGTAGATATATGCGTGTGCATTTTAATGCTTTTTGCTTAAGTAAGACTGAAAGTTAAAGGCAACAATGAAAGTAAGAAAGATGAGCAGGTAGGAAGAAATATAAGCATGTAGCTCATCTTACTCTTTTTCCACTGTCACCTTTCAGCAATGAAAAAAAAAAACCACCACATAGACTTGCTTCCAAGTTTCCTTCCTCCAAAATCAAATATCAAGTGAAGCTATAATGGAGCATAGCTTTTCACTCCCATTGAACCAAAAGCATTTGGAACAAATTCCAAGAGACTGCCAAATACTCTTTGAAATTGTTTACATTATGTATCCATACCCCACAGAAGTATCTTATTTCTTCAATTAGGTTACACACAATTTAGAGCCATTCAGCTTCTTTACCATAATCTAATGTAACGTACCATAGATATTTTTATTTCAGCATTTTTAAATTTCTGAATGTCCACAGGGGTGTGTTTTATTTGCCTTTTGCTAGTTGATTTTGTTTACATCAGACATGCATAATAATAAAAGTATCCTGGTTTTCTACATGATTTTCTCTTAACAATCATTATTTGTTCCACCTTATAACCAGAATTACTCATTAGGATGCAAGAAACTTTGAAAGAAGAACCAATGAAAGGCTTCTACAAATCAAGCGAAGTGGAGCATTTTTGGGTTGTAAATATTCCTTGGCCACAGCAGAGATGCTGTGTATCATATGGACAATGCTACTGCTGCAGGAGCTTTGTGATTTATGCTAATGAGAAAAGCCACCTTGACGAACAGAAAACAAAGGACAGAATAGTTCAGTGCTGATGCAGATTTTGAACATTAGGTTTAAGTTTCACAGGAAATACCGAAGACCAGTGGTTACAGGAATCTCACCACGCTGGTACGTATCTGGGAGTCTTCACGGGAGAGATGTCAGTCAGAGGCACAAATGAGTTACGAGTGGTTTGTACCATGCAGTCTTATCCCAGCTCTTCTCAGCTCTCCTGCATGCTCTGGTGAAGCGCAGACAGACCCTGCTTTTTTAAAGAGGATTCACAGACCTGCACTTTAACTACAAAAACACCCTTGAAAACGCACATCGTTCAGTCTTTTATGCAAGACCATCGCTCAAGAGCGCTCCATATCATTGCAGCTATAAGGGAGAACTTATCTTCCTACAAGTTTATGTTTAAGCACATCTCACACTGGATTGCTGTGATCCTCTCCTCCAACAGTTCTGGCATATTTTTCAAGAGCTAAGCAAGCGTTTAGGGACCTATTTCTTCCCTGACTTTCAGGATCAAATGAGCTTTCCTGAGTCCCTAAGAACCTGATTTTGAAAAGCATTTAGGCACATACAAAGTTTTCACATGTGCTCTTCCTATATCGACTTCAGAACATTTAGGAAAATCCCAGCACTGGTTTAGAAAGTTCAAAGATGACCAAAACCAACTATGTAAGATCTTTGAAAGGGCATAAAAGGCAGAAGTTCATATTTCAAGAACTTTCAACTTGTTACAGAAGACACAGATCTGCTCCACTTGAAAGTCTGAGTTCACTCCATGCAAACTGATCCAAATAGGTAGTTTACTTCTAGAGATAACGTTAAGTTTTGACCATATAAAGAATCAGTCTCTAAGTTACAAACTCATTTCTTGTGCACCTCTACTATATGGAGACCACGTCAGCGTGTTGGCAAACAAGAGCCAAGAGCAGCGACTCATAGAGGATTTATTCTCATAACAACCACACTGTGCCAATTATCATGTCCATAAATTAATCTCATGCTTTCACCTTCTAATTGACTAAACAGAGTGTCACAGGCCATGGAGTAAATTTTGTTGTGATTACTAGAAGCCCTCTCTCCCTCCAATACCTGTAAGGACGAGACCTATGCTGATATGTATTTGTTTTCAAACTATTCATGCCTCACCCTGAATATAAAAAACACTACATGAGTAGAGAAAATGCTACACAGGTGAAGACAAAATACAAAAATCCCTATGCAGACAACTCCAGGTTGGATTTAGGAGGAGTTCCAATTAGGCTGCCACGCAGATGACAGCTAGTAAGTGTTCCTATGACAATGAAATGGATGATTAAAATAAAACTGATTAGAAAATGTAGCCAAACTCACTCTGGCTGAAGAAGCTTAAACTGCAGAAAATTCTATGCTGTTGAAACATAAGTAAAATCTTTCTCAAACAAACAAACAAAAACGAGCATGTGTGTGATTTGCAAGGTCAGCACTGGTAATTTATAGCAAGACCATGGCACATTGAGGACCCTTTTTGTATTTCTCTAAATACCTACTACCATACAGATGCTGCGCGCCATGTCCATATGCACAATAACTGAACAACACGGTCAACTTCATCTAGTTGTTTGCTATGACATATTAAAAAAAGAAAAGAGAACGGGAGTTTTTAGGTTTAATACAAGGTGGGGAAAACAAGCACTGCATTTTGCCCCATTGGTTAAAGCGAACAAAAGTGGCCATGTATCTTAACACCTGGGAAAAGTCAGGGCATGCACAGCTGGCCGCGAGCTGGTCACACATTCCTGAGGTTACAATTACGACCAGTGTTCTCAAACCAGGCTCATTGACAAGCAGTTGCAGATGGCCAAAACGCTTATGTATGGAAATAGCTTTACTCAGCAAAATCTTAGAAAAATAACGTATCAATAGGAACACTTGTATATGTGGCTATAGCACTTTCTCAGTGATGTTTTCTTCAGTTAGCCCACAGGTCATGTCCTGTAAACTGAAAACAGGAAATCTTTTGTATTGCACATCATATATATCATTTGGTACCAGCATATCATTTTCCCCAACAAGTAGACTTCCAGCGTAGTTAAAGTGGAGAAACACTATCAGACTGTTAGGTTCTGTTCCCAGATTTGCCAACAACCAGCTACGCGGCCAGTCCTCTTTTTGATACACCAGTTCAATGAGGGGACAAATGGGCATAACGTGACTCTCATCTGTGTATACAACTTCACGTTTCTGACACTTGGATGAACAGCAACAAAGACTGTAAATATAATTTTGTAATCTCTGTAAGTAACACAAGAGAACATACTCAAGTTTTCTTTCTTCAGTAATGACATTTTAAAAACATATACTTACATGAAAACGTCTCTGTTGTTTGCTGAAACGATCAAAATTCAAACATGGTAAAAACTGAAAAACATCCTGTTTAGATATGATAACAGAAAATGAATTTTTTAGTGATTTATAAAACAATCCTTGCAAGATACTTCTTTAGTAAGGTGATGTGGAGACCACATGATCGGGTGACATTTTTTGTGATGCTGAAAGCACGGACACTTAATATAGGAGAACAGTTGTTAATGTGTTAAAATACAGGAAGAAAAAGACGTTTAAGCACAACATATAACATACTTCCAATTCAATGTTTTCAATCTCCTGTTTGGCAAAATCTATACCAGAAATGATACAGTAAAAATTATCAGACTTCACACCAACATCGCCAGAGCTAGCAGTGAGGACAGAAATTTGTACCACTAAATGAACCTTATTTTTATAAGAAAAAGAACTACTATATTTTCCAAAACTGAATATGCAAAAATTGCATCAAGGTGTGATTACAAATATTTTAATTTCAAGATTTTTGATAGAAAGCAGAGTAGAAGAACAAATATCCAAGAGTATTGGCTCATGTCTGCTGTCCCCTGAGCAAGAGCCCTGTAATTAGCCCAGACCAACAGATGAACATCTTTATGCACATGATCAGCAAGACCAAAAGGTCACTATGGTTTTAATTTACTATTTGCTATAAAACTCGTATCTTTAAACAGACTTCATATATATTTTTCAGATACTATGCATACCTGAAGTCAACAAATCACAAGTTAGATAACAAATTACTCAATATAAACTCCTATTAATATTTTGACCCAAACCAGCCCAAAGTAGAGAAGACCTCTCCAGAACTTCTGACTTTCCATTTTATTGGGCCTAACACTTCACTCCTTGAGACAGAGAAGTCTTCCTCTATGAAGATTAGGGAATTTTGCCATGGTAAAGTGTGCAAGATCAGACCTAATGTACAACGATAATAATAAAACTCTCTTAAATCTATTAAATTCACACACAACACTTCAACTCGTTATTGAAAAGATTTGTAAATAAAATAACGAATGTGATTCCCAATTTTGTAGGTTTTATTACTGAATACGCCAAAGCCACTTGAAAGAGAATTAGTTGTGAGGTAAATTTGGACTTGCATATTCCCTTCTGTATATTCAGCTTTTCAAAGATTATTTTATTCTGCTTGCAACTACCAGCACAAATGCTGATTCTAAATATATCTGCTGAACTCTAAATGACTTCTGTTTATAGAAATAGGACACAACAAGCTATTAAATCTTCCTTGCAAACTGTGCTATGCCAAAATACTTGCTCCAGATTTTTGAGCTACAGTTGAAAGACTTAGACTGACAACCAGAAGAAAACTAGTAAGACAGTTATTACAGCAATATATTTTATCATTTAAATACTTCCTTAGCTGGACTTGATTTTAGTCTTATTAATTCTGCATCCACACAGGTTAAAAAAAATAATTAAAAAAAAATTTAGTGGTGCTTGAAACCTTCATTGCTTTACATGATTTAAGAATTCAATGTGCTTTCTTGCTATATGGCATCCACATAAATTCAGAAGGAACACAACACAATAATCATAAAAACCTGCATAGCTTTCAGCACCTCAAAGTAGTATAGAGTAAAAAATTACAGTCCTGATGACTCCACAAAGAGCTCATAATTAGGCAAGAATTAACTGCAGCCACCCATTAACCATTAGGTTCATGCTTATTATAGTAAAAACGTAAGAGTGCAAGCCAAGTTGCAGAGTTTGGGTTTTTCGCTCCCTGTGATGTCTGCTCAAGGCTGATTGAACTGTTTCTTCAGTTTCCTTAGTGTACAAGTGGTTGGTGTACTATAAAGTCTTTTCAGGTTCTACGGTAAAGCTCACTAATACTGTAAAATATTACAATTCTAAAAGGCCAGTATCCATTTTATCGCTGTTCTAGCTGATGCATAATCACATTTACTTATTTGCAAACATAGATCAAAATTGAAGTTTCAAATCCACACTTCCTAAAGGAGTTGGCAGCATTTTCAGTTGCTCAAAGGTCATTGTAAATAAAGCATAGAGGTTATGGCTCTCCTAAATGGCAACGGGATCTCAGGCAAGCAGTTCTGAAAAAAGGGATTTTGAAGCTGAATGTGAAGCTTTATGTGCAACAGTTAAAGAAATGTTCCGTAACAGAGGGAGCTATCTTGTGGGAGAAATAACTGTATGAATTCCTCTGATGAGGGAACATTTTTCTAGAACTACATGTATATAGTTTCACACGTCTTAGTGACTATTAACAGGTTCTTGTTTTAAATTATACACACCTAAGCTGTCAGAGGACATCAGGAATGTTAACTGACTCCATGATGGTTAAACTCTGCCTGCTTTACGCGATGAAGAACAGAAATCCAACAGCATATTTGGTTTTTGCACATGGCCAAGTTTGACAAAAATCATACCTAGATCCACTCCTCACAGCTGAAACCACTTGCCTTTGAACAACTACTTTACATGAAATAAACTCAGATTATCTCCAAAAGAATTTTCCTTTCCATTCTCTTTAAGTGAGATGACAGGACTCTCTTAAAGCTACTTAAACACGAGAGGGTTCCTCCCTCCCTCCCTTTTCTTATAATTGAGAAATTAAACTCTCTTACTTTTTGTCAGGAAGACTCTGTCATTTATCTAACATCAACAGTACCAGGCTAACAAGAACAAGGAAAAATATTACCTCTTTGTTATTTTATATTAATATAGATAATTTTACCTAAGCATCTTTACAATCCTCCACAAATAGGCTGTCCTGACAGAAATAAGGTAGAACTTCAGTTCTACCAATGCAATTTTATTACTGCAATGACCTGAAAAGTGAATGCTTATATATAAACACTTCATACAACGTTCCTCTGTCAAAATGCTTGCTGCTTATGAATATTTTGATTTAAACAGGCATTTTAAGTGCTGAAGCAAAAAATATCAGTGATCTAAAATATCTAAAAAATGTAATGATTCAATTAATGCTGAGTTACTCCATGCATGAATGAACAATTTGACCTGGGCTTGAATACAGTATTTTAATAACGCAGCTGCCATATTCATTGGTCTCTACATTTCCTGAAAACTAATCTGCCAAACAAGTTATACAGTATTAATCTTCTGCGCTTCCGTTCGTGGAGTGCTGAGTTAGTAATGCTCCACAATCGCATGCTATTCCATTGAAAAGCCAGATTTTTTAGGACATTTACAGATACTATAATTCTAAAAGACAGACAGACATATTTTCTCATTGAAGAAACACTACTACCACCTTTGAGCATCTGAGTGGCAGGTACTGGTTTCTTCAGGACAGTTTAGGCACTAAATTTTAAATATTTTGAAATACTTGTGGTATTGCATCTGCAGTTTTGAGGTTGGTTTTTTTTCCAAGAGGCTGTCAGAACCATAGCTGTTCTGTATTTCAAGACTTCAGTAGCACAATGCATTTGTCATAAGACATACAGGAAAAAAATGAACTAAGATTAAACTTACTTTTACATAAACCAAAGAATCTCATGCACTAAGGAACCTCTCCTGTAGCACCTAATTGGTACTATCCCAGTTTGCAGTGCTGCACCTAACGGGGCATGCACTGACAAAGCTTCACCTATAATACCAACAAACTTCATCATATGGAGTTCCTATGAAATGTGTTTTAGCCTGGCCCCTCAAAATCAATTTTTTTTCCTCCCCTTATAAAGATAGCTTGTTTCATTCCAGGATTAATATACAAATACAGAAATAACCTTTAAGCAAAAGCAAGTCAGGGTTGCTTTGGCTGAGTAATCCAGACTGATGATGAAATTATCAATGAAATCATCAATAAAATTACTGATGCGCAAAAAGATTTACAATGGGTCGACGAAAGACTACAGTAACTTTGGATGAACGTTTACAACTTCAGAAACAAAAGTGATTAAAAAAATAAGTAAGAATTCTGTAACTGCAGTTGACAGCAGCATTACAGTTAATATCTAATCATGATATTGTGAGAATGTTCAGTAGTGGAAGACAGGATTAACATATTGCTTTAAAACATTCCATTACTTTCTGCATCTGTTTACTGATAATAAAAGAAACAGCTGTTCTAAATGTAACATTAACAGGTGTAAACCGTTCATTTGAGATTTTAAAACAATAATTCTCCTCCATTTCCTCCATAGCTATTTTGAAATGACATTAAAACACCCCTCCTATTAGCTTACACAATTAACTCGTAATTGTTTAACCTCTCCGCATGTCCGCAAAACGTATACATGTGGAGTTAGCTTCCTTCTCATTTTGTGCTAAAGGCTCTGTTCTTCTGCAGGGCACATCCTGAACTAATGCACCAGATGTGTCCCATAAAATGGTTGGTCACACTATTCAGCAGCTTTCCTTTAGCAACTGTTCTATATCAAATTTACTGTAAAAAAGCATCGTAATTATGAAGTAACACTGTATCAAATTCACAGACTTAATATCTCACTATGTTTAGTTAAACTATGAATGATAATTGAGCTTGAAATTGTATATTTACTTTAAATAAGTCCTCCAAATCATCTGCAACAATGTGTGCTTAATTCGAAGCCATTAACAAAAGATTTAACATTTCCACATTTATACTCTCCATAATTTCAGATATGATACTCCATACTTAGAGAGAGAGACAGGGAGAGGAAAAAAAAAAATAAAAGCTACTTCTGGTAGCTTTCCATTTTCAAAGTTAAACGGACATACTTTAAGTTTCTTGCAATTGTTAAGCCAGGCCATTAAATGCTGCATACAAAAGAAACAAAACATTCAAAATCCTTCAACATTGCTGTTGCAACAAAAAAAAAAAAAAATTTCGTATTATATGTTTAATAAACAAACTAAAAAAATCCTACCAAACCAAAACCAGACTTGCTTTTATGCAAGGTAAAACAAGCTCTGAAGACCAAACACTACAATCCTTCCAAAAACTGAAGTAAGCTGGTCTTTGATGCTTACTTTCCTGAAGTAATTCCAGTATGTATCTAGGGGAAGAAAAAACAAAAAAAGGTAGGAGACTACTTGCATAAATTGAGACCGAGGAATGGGTGCTCATACACCTAAATAATGTGTTGCATAGAAGTATTGATTCTATTGCTAGATATTTTAATTATTCCATATTAGAATATGGAAATACGGAACTAGAATACGGAAGAGCCCAATTTAACTAATCGCAAAATATATCATATAGACTTTACCGTTGCCAGTGACTTGCTAAGAGCTCCTGAAAAAAGTTAAGTGTTCCTCTGGTTTTGCTATTATTCTCTGAACTGCTACTACTCATACTAAAAGAAGAAAAAAATAAATATTCCAAATCTCTGCACATACTCTTCTTAACCGAGAGGAAATGGAAACTTCATTATTAAGATGCCTAATATATTCAGAAAAGAAACGTGTAAAAGGCACTACCTCAATTTCCTGCTTACACCCATATTTATATGCAGGGGAAAATCATTCTTTTTTCATGTATGTAAAAAGAAATTTTATATTCAGTGGTTTTCTATTTAAAGAATAAGCAACTTTTCAGAATCCGGGAGAGGTGGACACTTGAGCTGCAAATAACCCTCCAGAACTGAACCTGCCCAAACCAACTGTACAGATGATCCTCCAACCAAAAAGCTTTTTAATTTTTATTATGAGATCATGCTTTAGCCTGGGAAGCTCCAGATTATCACACAGGGAACACTACTACCTGCACTAGGCATATTTTGGGAAGGCAAATATACACACCGTGAGAAGTATCATCAGCGGTAACGCTTTAACCTACTGCTGACTGAAAGTAAGGAAGGAACGATGCTCGTGCATGGTCAACCTCAGACCTGCCTACTCATCATTGCAAGTGGACAAAATTGTACAAAAATAAAATGCCAGCAGAGGGCAGCACAAATACTAGAAGTCCCCTGAAATGCCCCGACCTGGCCACTCGTGTTGGAAACAGCTGCACAGGGCCGTGGTGTGGGTAGAGCGATGCGGCAGCCCGTCACTCACCGCTGGGACGTGCCCCGCTGATTTTTCCTCTAAGGTACGAGGTCAAACACAAGAATAACCAAGTCTACTCATCGTTACAGATTTTAGGTTTTCTTCCTTTCAAGCAGCCTTTGCATGCTGTCCAGGGAGCCTCACTTAATGCAACTCTGGAGTGGCACCAGGTGCTGATGCCATGGCAATAAGCTGACGGGCCTTCCTTTTTGAGAGCCACCAAATCAAGCACACCCTTTGACTTCTTTTGAACTTGTAAATCTAGAACTGGGGTACTTTTATTGTTTAAATAAGGAACATAACGTGGCGGCACCAGTAAGAGCATCTCTAGAAAAAGAAAGAGCATCTTGAGGAACAGAAAGTAACATTTCCTTCTGCCCACACTGGATAAAGCAAGGAGATACCCACCCTTATCTAAAGCCATCTCCCATCAGCACAGTACCTTTCAACCTCGTGCTCCCAACCAAGAGGACCGTGGTGGGGAGACTCTCAGCTCCATTGCCAGCACCTAACCACACGGCAACCCCCGATGTCCCAGAGAGACAGAAAATGAGCTGTAGACACACGTACCTAAGGGAGAAATTCACAGCAGCCCTCTGAGGTAAAGGACAGCAAACCTAGCCAGGAGAGGAAGAGGGAAGGGAGTAGGGGAGACCCAGCTCCCAACTGCCTGACCTGCACCCACACCAATGCCTGACACTAATTTGATTCCATAGCAATCAAGCTCACCTTGGCAGCTGTGAATACCAATTTACCAATCACTTTTCATCCTCAACCTCAGGTCCGAATACCTATTAAACAGCTTGTCCTCTATTAAACAACAGTACCGTTATACGAAAGCACTTGATGGTAGTCTTGTCAAAGATACAAGTGTTTGCTTCAGTATAATCAAGAAACAGCTATTTTACCTTTTGGAAAATAACTCCTCCTACTACATTGATCTCTTTATATTCCCAACTGAATAAAATTGGTGCACATATTCATTTAGGTTCCAACTAACTTAGTTTGGTAATAAATTTCCATTCTCCAGCTTGCCTTTGGCTTTTCTCACCCTAACGGCTACTCTCTAAACTCTCACAGTTTGTATCCAAACAAGAATAAAAATAAACAAACTATAACCTTCTGCATCTACCGCAAGGCCGGGATCCAGTTTCCTCCTCGGAGCCAAGAGTCACGTCTCCTTCCTGTGCCTCCATCCACCTTCTCACTTCCATTCTAAAAATTCACATCTTCTGCACCAAGTGACATTTCCAGCCAATGAGCTTCCAGCTTTCCAGTGACATTCTCATCTTGTGCCTCGTTCACTGGTTAAGTTTGGAAAGATAGCCTACTTGTGCCCTTTGATCATCCCTGCTCTTCCCCCCCACCAGTCCCCACCAGTGCTGCCCAGTATAGCAGTAGATAGCAACCTCTTTCTTCCTCTAGAAAGAGGCCTCTCCTTCCCAATTTACACTTAACGACCACCACATGCCATTCACCTGATGCCCTTCTGCTGTTCCCAATTTGACCTTGCACCTGGGTGCAGCAGAGGTGGGAAACAGCAAGAGAGGAGGCTGCACTGTCCTGTGCTCCTGCTCCTTCGCAGCTGTGAAGGTTGCCCACCCTGAGACAGGAACAGGAAGACAGCACCTTGTTTGCTACGACATCTCACCTTAGCTCAGGCCTTCGCACCGTTCTCCCACATGCTGCAAAAAGCAATAAACAAAACTTCCCTATTCCTTAGCATTCTTTGTCCCTTAAACCTTCCTCTACACGCCAGCTGGGCACGAGTGGAGCAGAAGTCTCTGTGTGCTGATGGTTCAGGCGCCTGCAGCTGAAGAGAGCGGAGGGCTGAGTTCAGCCTGCCTTCGCCTCCAGGGGGGCACAAGGAACTCCCTGCTCGCTCTCAAGAGCATCCCCAAAACAGCTCACGCCAAATGCACGTGTGGGAACTCTACGTAAGGCTAGCAGAGCTACGTTGAGGCAAACACACTATAATTAATGGGGCTGGCTACTTAAAACAAGCCCTGTAATTTAAAATGAGCGCAGTTAATGGTTTCTGTACTTGTTTTTCCTTTCTCCAGCTTGAAATTATAAACCTCTCTCTTAGAGGAAAAGGATAAACTTACTTTAACAGCATAAAAACATGATCATTACCTTTCAGTTTAGAATTTGTATGTTGTCATGTATTGCCGTGATGTGATTTCTTAACTTAGTTCACCAGTTCAGCATTGTTTGATACACAGCAACAGATCAGCAATTTACATTTTTGGATTGTACTTTTGCTTGTCTGGTCCCACACACCTTTCCACAAACTAGCTCCTACCCAGGTTCTTCCCACAGCCTTCAGCCATTTACCTACCAGCCACAGAAGCACCACAGAGCTAGGTCTCCCCACCACATTTTCATAGCACCAAGGTTTGCTAACAATAGAACAACCGGGGACGGACAGGAATTTTCAGGTGATCTTTCTTGAAACTTTTAAAGATACTCTTCCAGAGACACCGCACCTGCTATGCACAGAAGGCAGAATCAGGTAACCTTAGGGAAGTAGGCTACAACCTGAAATAGAGGAGTAAACATTAGGTTCTGGTAGAAAGAGAATGCACACGTTTAGCAGAATCAGTGGGGCTCTCTAGAGCAGACTTTGCCCTAGTGATGCCACGTGCTCCTTGAGCAAGGACTGCTGTGTGTCACACCCCCCCACAGCTTGTACAGAGCACTGCACCAACGCCCACACACTGGCATCTGCTCTCAGGGCTAACCCGTGCTCCTGTGACTCAGATCCTTTCATCTTTAAAGGCATTGGCCAGTTTTCTGTTGATCTAAAGTTTTAAGCGTACTATACTTTAAAAAAAATAAATCACACTTTTGTAAGCTAAGATTAAAAATATTCTGAATTATTTGCACAGTTTAGAGAAAAGCTTTTGAAGACTGGACACTAGGACTTCAATACTCATTTACGTGAGCCAACGATTTCTCAACAAAAATACATCACCACAAAAGTGCAACCATAATAATTGCATATGGCAATACCCTATTTAAATACCTACAGCTATCTGGCATTTCTTTGAAAATTAACACTTCGTGTCTTTAATACATTAAACTTTGCCAGGCTCTGTTGAAAGCATCTTCTAGTGACTTCACATCTAAAAAAATTTGCCATACTGATATTTTCTAAACCTGCAGCAATAAGAAAAGCATCAAACCAGTTGAGAGCATTTCTTTAATAATTTTTTAAACAAAAATATGAGTTATTTCTCTCCAGTATTTATTTCCAGTTCGCAAGTAGCATTTGAATTTAAATAGAAAAAGTCTCTAGGAGGTGAACAGATGATGATGAAAAGTCATTATACAAAAGCTTTGCAAAAAACACACTGAAATTACAGAGTAGTGATCAAAATTAAGCAAGAGAAATATGATCCCAAACAAAATGTTCCATTTACTGAGTAATTTCCATGGAGCTGTGCTTGTCATCTTCTGGAATATCTGTTAAATGATGAAAAAAAGGACGACCATGAACACAGCCTTTATTTTCCTTTCCAAGCTGTTGCTTCATCCTGTAAATTGCGTTTTGTACATCTTCTTTTGACAAATGTAAGGGCAGCTGCCGAGCTAGACGTACTGCTTCTCCCTGTGGAAACGAAAAGTAAAAACAAAATCACAATAGTTTTAAAGTACCACTTTTTAACACATTAACATGGGGCTACCAGAAACCAGGAATTAAGCACTCACTGTTTAAAGGTCACTCTTCTTTTTTTCTGCTGATAAATACTCCAAATTCCAGAAACACAAATGTAACTCAAAACATATCTTACTGGTCATTTAATGACACTTCTACAATGGAGTCACACACAGTCAGTCTCCTGGTCATGTATGCACTGTTTTTCTTTCAGGTCCACTTTTGCAAGGTGCTCTGTGTTTCTGAGTATTTTATCTCCTGTTGGCACCGGTATCAACTGAAAATGTTTACCAGTTCACAAGACATATTCTACATGACAAACTTTAGAACTAACATAAATGAAGTCAAACAGTCAGCTAAACAAAATTTTAAAAATACTATAGTGAAATTTTATATTAATGTTGTATGCAGTCCATTGCAATAGATAATATAATACAGTAATAATTGTTATGTTGCATTGTCTATTGCATCCAGTTATCTCACAAAACTAGAAAGCAGAAGTGACTGCTAAACAATTATTGAAGCAGCCATCCTCAGAGAATCAAGCAACTTCAAGAAGAAGTTGTCAGGTTTTTTGTTTCCTCCTCCAAGATTGGCCTTTCTGCCATCGTGTTCTGTTCTGTACTTTAGTAGTGTTGCCTAGACAGAAATGGACATGCAATACAATCTCCTTTCACATGACAGGAGGGTTAGAACTAGATGATCTTTAAGGTCCTTTCCAACCTAAGCCATTCTACAATTCTATGATTGTACAAACCTGAAGCAGCGTGCATAGTATTTTAAGCTGAATCTTCTCATTCTTTTTGTCTGGGATTTTCTCCTACTCTTCCAAGTGGGAAAAAAATCAGTGTGGTCTATTCTCTACCTAGGAAAGCTGCTTCTTTAACTACTACCCTATTCTCTCTTCAGGGTCTTCCAAGAGACAGCAAAAGCTGCAGAGGTGCTGCCTTCTCAAACATGAAACTTACGATAAAAGTTGCAATTCTGAACACGGCAGTGAATGGCGCTTCCAGCGTTTATCCTCCCAGAATGGTGAAAAAAACCACAGTGCTTATTTTTATATTTTTTTTGTGACAGCAAGCCATATACTTCCTAGTTAGTATGTATTTTCCAGCTGTTACTGCTGCACATGCATCTTCTAACAGTTCCCCACACATTCAGCATTGCTCTTAATAAGCCTTCCTTTGATAATCTCTTGATATATACCTTTATATGTATACATGTGCGTTTATCTATATATATGTATATACGTATATGTACATGTGTGTACATACATATATATGGAGATATGTGTGCATATATGTGTGTGTGTATCTCTCTATATATAAACCAACACCATCCCACTCATCTGACTGATGAGTACTTGTAAGTAGAGGAAATAAAGCTTCTGCCTCCAAACCATTCCTGTCTCAACACTAAACTCATCCCTTCTTTAAGCTTCTTTCATGACTGCACAAGAATGGGTCAGTAGTAAATAACAGAATGACTCATCCAAAGGCAGCTGGAAACTTAACACCTGAGCTAAGATTTGTATAATAAACGTTCAAAAGATAAAACACATATCCCGTGTAAATGCCTAGGTCCCACTTTGAAGTAGCCCAATTCAGGAAAGCATGTTAGCAAATGCTTAAATAAGAAGAGATTCGACATATCTTTTGGTAACCTTTCTGAATACAGATCTTAAGAACTGGGATTAAAGACAGCATTAGTGAAACATCTAGACAAGAAGTGACAGAAAACTACTATTTTTAGTTACTCCAGCTTTAACTCGTTCCGCATACATTAGTTGTTTCTGAAACTTCACACCCATTATTGTCTCTGGATGGACGATTTTATCTATTTGCATATCAAATATTAACAAGAGTCATTCCAGTTCCAAATGCTGCATAACAACTTCTATAAGAAAACAGATTAAAGAGTCTTTTACTCAAGTACCGTATTTCTGGCAACTGGTAACGCTGGCTGCTTGGGAAGGACACACGGTTTGCTCTCTGGCAGTGCACTGCAGAACTTAGTCACTACTGCACTCAATAGAGTGGACTCACAAGACTCCGTTGGTTATCAGATTATGCTTCCTTCAACTGCAAAAGTTATTGATGTTAACTAAAAACAAGCATTTGCAGAGGCATATGGGGTACACCGTATGTGAGACTCCCATTTTTTACTTCATCATCTTAATTCCAGTGACAGCTTGCTTTTCTGGAAAAGAAATTTCCCCATTTGTCTATTTCTGCCCTTTCTTTGAATGAATCATAGGATTTTTATTCTTTAAGTGGAAATGGTGCACTTTCTGATGTTCAGGATGTACATTGCACTGAGGTTTACGTGACAATTAAGCTTCAGTTAATGCCTCCTTTTCATAAACTACTACCCTAAATAATTTTGTAACTTCTTCATAGGTTTATTTATAAAGGGAGTTAAATCTTGATGACTGTTCTGGATTCCACTGCCTTCTAGACTTTGTAAAGCAATTTTACGGCAGTTCTGTGTTCTAACAAGCAGAAATGCCTTTCTAGTCTAAAACTGCCTATGTAAAAATACTTAAAGAACATCAGCTTTCAGCATGTATGAAATCACGTTGGATGACTCATTTTGGATATGCCTGATGGAAGCATTTTGATAGCAATGCAGAGCCCACACACCTCAGAGAGGATATGACATTCTTTTCTGTAGTAAACAGTGATTTCTGTTTATAACAGAGCTACATGAACTAAAACAGAAAGCTGAAGAAGGATTTATTATAAGCTTAGCTGGCCAATACCTAAAATCAAACTTCTGTCTTACCTCCAAGTAATGTATCACTTTGAGAGGTCTACATTCGTATACTTCCTTTGCATTTCCATGAACCACTGCGTTCAGAATTTCTTTCAAATCAGAAATACCATAATATTGCAGACAATTTGCCATCCCTTCTATTTCCAGATGACTTTCAGTAGCTGAAGCACCTGAAAATGCAAAACAAAACAGTTGTCTATACACTGCTTTGATTTCTATTCTGGAGGAATTCAGAGAAAATCCGATGTAAAATCACTTTGTAAATTAGTCTCACAAATTCAATAAAATTAGGACTTTTTTTGCTCCTCCTTAGGAGTGAAAAATACTTATTTGTTCAATGTTTCATTATGATGACGTGTGCCTATTCACATCACATGTCTCATCTTATTTTGATTCAAATCCTAGCTGGCATTGTTTAAATGCTTAAAACATCTTGCAGCATTCCCAGTCTTAAGCATGGCTTTAATTAAACATGTATGAAATTAAAGTAGAAGGTAGTAATAAAATACAATTTAGTTTGAAAAAAAATAAAACAATTACGTATTTCCTATGTAATTGGTTTAAACGTCTGTAGAGTTCAAATGTTATCATAACAAATTCAGCTTCTACTGAAATAAAAAGCAGTTTTCTCTCCTGTCACAGCAGAGGAAGAACTCAAGGTCATGTAACTAAAAGCTCTATGACAGACTTCATACTATCCTTCATGTGGTACCACTGCTACAACAGGTACCACTCTGAATAGGAATGATGGGTCAAACATTTAAACAACCTTCCCAACAAAATAGCTAGTCAATCTTTGAGATATGAGATTTCACTTCTTATTCACACTACTTGCAAAAAAAAATTAATGAAACTGCTACTGTACAGCTAACTTCCAACCCCAGTCAGAAGCAAGTTCTCCAGGGGTCAGGCTCACATATCCTCATGCAGTCCTTCAGTCCTACTCCTCTCATTCATGTTGGGTGCACAGAATTCTCAACCCAGCCTGTTTGGCCACCTTCCCTTTCCCTCCACTACAAGTCTAAGAAGTAAAGAGCTCCACGGGGAGAGCATGGAAAAATACACTTCATAATGAAAATAAACCCACCCTTGTTTAATGACACCAGGTAGGATAAATTAAATTTAGCCTGCTTCACGAATATTGAGTTTTTGCAAAGTCAAAAAAGCTGGAAACAAATAGATTGCTACAAAGTGGATTAAATTAAAAAACTCTTAGAAGGGATCCTTCACATTCCTAATTCAAACAACAACGTCAAAGATTTCAGAAGTGAGAGAAAATATATATGCAATGTAAGTCACCACAATGTACTTTCATTAACTAGTAGAATGAGACTGTTACCCATGAGCAGGCACTGTTTATTTTACAGTCATTAAGTAAGAGCATAGATGAACAGGAAAACCGTGCACGTTGAAAATTTTTGTAATATGTTGTGTCACCAGGTAAATAATGCCATTGGGACTTTTTAAACTTCATGGCCAGAGATACTTTGACAAGAGTGGGAATTTGATATAGGAAGCAAACCACCTCCCCACCCCCCAAAAATCACACAACCACTCGTCCAGCTACATATTCAACACTGCTTTAACTTTAAAATTTTATTTCCAGCATTATCTTCCTTCTCTTTTTCAAGCTGTCTTTCCCTAATTGTGGCCAGCAAAACCAGACGTATTTTTTGATGTTCTGCTGTAAGCCTGTGATCAGATGCAGCTTAAAGCAAAATGTTGAACTATCTGAAAGTTTGCCAGTTATTAAAGGTGAGATAAGATGATGTACTATGCCAGTATTGCCCCATGGGAAAGTCTGCCAGTAAGAGACAGGAACAAAAGATAAAGTCTGTTTTCAATCTCCTTGAGCTCTTTTCTCTTCCTTTTTATCCCAATTTCACTTTAATGAAAGATTAGATTTGAGAAACTGTTCTAGACCATTTCATTATGCTGCCTTCTCTCTAAAATGAGAACTTAGTCTATTTGACAACCTTTCAATAATTGCCTCTCTATGCTACCAAAGACAGTACAGAAAATGTTGGTAAGTTTCAAGTGTTTTAAGTTTAAAAGCTGAAAAAAAGGTGGGGCTTGAAGATCCCCAGAGAAGGGGACTCCACACCCTCCCTGGGCAGCCTCTTCCAGGGCTCTGGCACCCTCACCCTAAAGAAGTTCTTCCTCATATTTGAGTGGAACTTCCCATGTTCCAGGTTGTGCCCGTTGCCCCTCGTCCTGTCACTGGGAACCACTGAAAAGAGTCCAGCTCCATCCCCCCTCAAACCACCCTTTAGATACTTATAAGCATTAATTAGGTCTCCCCTCAACCTTCTCTTCTCCAGGCTAAAGAGTCCCAGCTCCCTCAGCCTTTCCTCATCAAGGAGATGCTCCAATCCCTTAATCATCTTTGTTGCCCTACACTGGACTCTCTCCAGTAGTTCCCTGTCCCTCTTGAACTGGGGAGCCCAGAACTGGATGCAGTATTCCAGTTGTGGCCTCACCAGTGCAGAGTAGAGGGGAAGAATGACCTCCCTTGACCTACTGGCCACACTCTTCCCCGTGCAGCCCAGGATTCCATTGTCCCTCTTGGCAACAAGGGCACATTGCTGACTCCTGGATAGTTTACTATCCACCAGGACCCCCAGACCCTTTTCCTCAGAAGTGCTTTCCAGCAGGTCCATCCCTAACCTATATTGGTACCTGGCATTCTTCCTCCCCAGGTGCAGGACCCTACACTTATTCTTGTTGAACCTCATTAGGTTCTTCTCTGCTCAGCTCTCCAGCCTGTCCAGGTCATGCTGGATGGCGACACAGCCCTCTGGAGTGTCAGCCAGCCCTCCCAGTTTGGTATCGTCAGGGAACTTGCTGAGGATACACTCTGTCCCCTTGTCCAGGTCATTGATAAATATGTTGAACAAAACTGGACCCCTGGGGGACACCACTGGTTACAGACCTCCAACTCGACACAGCTCCATTAATTACAACCCTCTGAGTCTGGGATTCATGAGGGGCAGCTTTAGCAGTGAAGACAAAAGCAAACAAGGCATTCAGTAACTCTCTGTGTCTTCCACCAGTAGGGCACCCACCTCATTCATCAGTGGGCCTACATATTCTCTAGTCTTCCTTTTTCTATTGATATACTGAAAGAATGCTCAGGAAATCTTCAGTTTTACCGATAGAAATTTTACTATCTGCAATTCTGACAGCCAGATTTGACTTCACCACATTGCTCATTAATTTGAAAGTCAAAGGGGGCTTTAAAGAGTCTAACATAAGAACAAACAACGCAAATCCTGGATAGGAGGTTTTCTTCTTTGGTATTTCTCTTTGTGTCGTTGTTTTGTGCTTACATTCTTTAGACTGAAAAGTAGCCCACTGCATCCTGATTAACACATATTTATCTGCAAGTCTTTGCAGGAATTCTGATATTGGCAACATTTGATGACATAAGCAGACATCCAAGCCTCAGTGTACTTTAAATTTTTGATAAAATGTACATTAAGATTTTTGAGTGTTCAAACAGCAGTCTTCAAGCAGTTTCCATGGTAGTTTCTATGAAATGCTTTGGAACTTCCAAGGAAAATATTTCCGTGAACAAATAAACTAGCTTTCAATTGACTAAAAATGTGGATTTCTCATTGCTACAAATTTCCCCTTTCTCTTTCCAAACAAAGTGTTCGCAATCATCTTTGGATAATTCCTTCCTGATGGCCAGGAAAAACTCTTCTCTTCCAGCTGCCACCTAGATTAGGTGACACTATAAGACTATCCATCTTTCAGTCGATGGTCAAAATCAAAGTGAAATTAAGCAGCAGCATGATTTTCCACTGGTCGGTTACAAGAACTGAGGCAGGTTATATTACCAAGGAAGATGGTTTATTTACCTATTATTGCTCTTTGAGGCCTTTATAAGCACATTTTTTGGATATACATATGTTGGGTACACGTACTCTATCAAGCAGACAACTCTACCCCAAAAGCTTGCCTTGGAACATGGCCCAAGGCCCCCCATTGTTATAAAACCAAGTTAAGATGTGTTCGTTGCCATCCACGAATTCACATCTCTCTCTTGGAGTTTTACAGAGGGAAACACACAGATGTGCTGTGAAGGTACAAACACATCTTAAGAAGAACTGGATGGAAAGCAATCCATCTATCTTTTTGAAATGCTTCTCTGTATGTAGGGGTCATTGCAAGGTACACCCAGCAACCAAATGCCTGGCAGATCCCAGAATACCACGTTAAGTAAAAGCAAACAGACTGCTCTCCCAAAGGTAGCATCACTTGAAGCCTCAGTAAGGCCAGAACATGAGGGGGCGGGAGGGCAGTGGAAGACGGACTGGAGCTCAGCGTCACAGCTTTGCAAATCTCAACAACTGGCACGTTCCACAAAGAAACCATTGATTTTGCCTAACTGACATACTCACAGCAAAAAGCTGTTTCTGAGCTATTTCACAACATGTTTTTCACTGTCAGCTATCCAGAGAAAATCTAGTTGAAAACTCCTTAGACTGCTGAGCAGTCAATACAAAGAGAAACAAGGAGACATTACAAAAGATCTTTGTCTACCAAAACAAGAAGATAGGGCTTGTCCAACACCTAGGATACTTGCAACAACTTTGGCTGCAATTATGCAGAGTCTTTGAACAACATGGAACAAAGTTAAACTACATTCCTGTCTTACAACAAGAGAGCATTCGAAGGACAGACTTATGCTCAAATGAAGCAATAGGCCAGTAAGGCCTGAAACTCTTGGAGTCTTGTAAAAATAACTATCTAAAGGCTGCATTTGTGAAAAACGAAAACATTCCCAGAAGTTTTCCCACCAAAATGACAGAACAAGAATGAAAATCCATGTGGAACTGAGCCCTTGTTAAGAAGAAAAGGCCTAATCAGACCTTTCGAAAACCTACTAGGAAGAGTCCAAGAAAAGCACCTGGGAAATAGAAGGCTGACATAATTGAAAATGTAATCACTTAAGCAAATAAATCTAATAAATAAATAGTTGATAGCTTTCTGTTATTAAGAAAGATCAAAAGACCATTTCTGATCGAAAAAAATCCACTCCAATTCTAACTCCCAGAACATTTCAACATCCCAACTGTAAGATGGCAGGAGCTGCCCATGCACAGTGGCAGAAGATCTGGTAATAAGGGCAGGTTCTGGGTTTCCAAACAGAAGGCACAAAATTCTGAAATTAAAATTGCCTGGACCACTGATCAGCTAACAGCATTGGCAGTGCCCAAGCTGAGGCCAAGTGGGAACTCAGTGCTGTCTGTGGGATCAGAAATGCATCAGAATCAGCAGAATGGGCTCCTGAGTCAGAAAGAGACGCGTCCGCAACCAAGCAAGTGGAGCACAAGAGGGAGGAGAATGAGAAGGGGAACAAAAATGGCATTACTGTGCAGATGTTGATTAGCACCTGCCCAGACAAAGAGAATGGAAGACATGAGTTAGGACAGGTATCATAATTTCCAACTGAATACTGGGAAGACAGCCCAATCTTCCAGACACAGGTGAATTTCTGCCTGCTTGTGCATCTAGTGTCACACGGTGCCACAGGGTTCAGAGTGAGGCATCTCCGGGCTATGCCTGTGAGAAAGGCTACTGGTACTGGTAGTTAATACAGTAACTAAAGTTCAAAACCACCCCACTAGCTAAAAGGTCTTGGCCATTAAAAAGTATAGTTGCACTTCTGCAAATTCCAAGCACTGGGAGGGAATAAGATTCAATTTCTGAGTATTAATCCCAAAATCTGCCAAATTTAATTCAAGACTAATAAATTATTATTTTTTATCCTATAAGAGAAGTTGTCCCTTACAGAAGGGTCATCCAAATAAGGAAAAATCAATGCTATGTAGCATGTGTTTTTTTTTTTAAATAGGAACTATCAGAATCAAAATCCTTATATCTAAAGTTCCTCAATGCCATACGTTGCCAAAATGTAGGAATTTAAAGTGCAAGAAGCTTCTTTAACAAAGACCAGTTGAACTGCAAGCCCAATGCAACAAGGGAACTACCAAAGTCACCTTCCAAATTAAGGCAGCTGTTCAGATTTTCTTGTTATTAAATAAACAGTCCTGTAAAATACCCCCCACACAAAGAGGAAATAAGGAATGAATTCATGGTCCTATATTGAAGTTGTTACACTGACCTAGGAAATAGTCCTAGCGAGGTGCTCAACACCAAAGCATAAGGTCTCGTGTTCCAAATATCTGAGTATCTAATATCTAATCTAAACCTCCCCTGCCACAACTTCAGACCACTTCCTCTGCTCCTGTCATTATTCACTTGGGAGAAGAGGCCAGCATCCACCTCTCTACAACCTCCTTTCAGGGAGTTGTAGAAGGTAATGAGGTCCCCCTTCAGCCTCCTCTTCTCCAAACTAAACATGCCCAGTTCCCTCAGCCTCTCCTCACAGGACTTGTTCTCTAGACCCCTCACCAGCATGTCTCCTCTGGACATGCTTCAGCACTTCAATGTCCTTCCTGTAGTGAGGGGCCCAAAACTGAACACAGTACTCAAGGTGAGGCCCCACCAGTGCCCAGTACAGAGCCACGATGACTTCCCTACTCCTGCTGGCCACACTATTCCTGATACAGGCCAGGATGCTGTTGGCCTTGTTGGCCACCTGGGCACACTGCTGGCTCATGTTAAGCCAGCTGTCCACCAACACCCCCAGGTCCTTTTCTGCTAGGCAGCTCTCCAGCCACTCTGCCCCAAGAATATGCGTGCACATTTAAACAAATAATCAATGCAACCTACTAGACTGACAGTCCTCTTCAGAGATCACCATGGGTCAAGGAAAGACTCTTCTGTGACCAAAACCGCCAAAAGAATTGTAGCAGCCAAGTTTCCTCTCTTCTTGTTTTGGAAGGTATCTTAGAGCTACTGTTGCCATCACAGACTTACCCATGTGGATCAAGAGAAAGGCTTGTTATTTACCAAGAAGAAATTACCAGAAATAACACTTTCACATTCAAATTCAAAGCTAAAGAAATGCAACCTTTGCTTGTGACACAGAGGAGGACATCTCTGTCAGAAAAAGGAAATTTTCTACCACGGAAAATAAAAGTCCTAACCCAGGATGAAAAAGGAAGCCATGTACTAGTAGCTATTAATAAGAAATCAACCAGCAGTCAGAAAGGGCCACCTAGTATGACCATGTCAGCGTTGAAATCCCAAAGGAAAGTACAGACCTTCTAATACACCTTAACAGCAAGAAAGAGTTGATAGTTGAGAAACAACAAATCCTAGGGCTGATCCAATTCACCCAAGAAGTTGGGAAAAAAGAAGGAGTTACAAAGGCAGATGCACAGAGAATGGGGTTCAGGGGTGCTCCTATGGATGCTGCTGAGGTGAAACTCTCCAGCTACTGTGGGTTAAGTGCACATTTGAGTTCTGGACACCTCTCTCAACAGCAAGCTACGACTTTATCATCCATCATGCAAAGTGGCAATCCCTGTCCCAGTAAAATAACAATATATCCTGAACAAATTAAACTTTTCTGAGGCAACTTCTAGTTCAACATTGGAACGCCTCTCCTTTCAGGCTGCCTCTGAGTTTCAAGAAACCACAAAAATAGAATTTTTTCTATTTTTCTATTTCTACACTGAATTCAGACAGCAAACAAAAAAAAAATGCTTCTATAAGGATAGTGAAGACTGTTTTATGAGACAAACTTGTTCTCTCAAAGTTGAGAAATCCTACAGAAGACTCAGGTATAAGTGGGACAAATCACTCTTGGTCTGCAGGTCACTTTCTGTAGAGATTATACGACAGGAATCCATAAATTAAAGAACCTCAAACCACATTGTAAAATTCCCAGAGAAGGGCACGTAAGGAGTGTTAATAACCAATATCTGTGTTTCTAAAAATCAGCTCTAGTAAGTATTTGTAGAATATAGCATATTTCAGGGATGAGTTTTAAGAAAAAAAAGGAAAAAGAGGGACTGATGAAGTATTAAGTAAAAATCCTTGGGTCAGCTGGAAAAAAAGCTGGGAGAAATTCCATTTGTTTGCTGGTAGCTTCATCTGCAATGGTATGCTCTTTTCATAACAGAGGCTGTAACTGCTATAATGTCATCAGCAGAAGCTTATAAACATGACTGACAAGCCTCAGATGTTATTAAGGTTTCATTCAAGTAGTTAAAATCTAAGACTGGGACAAAGAACTGAATTAGATTCCCATTTGTCATATGGACTAGCCGTATGGTACTGATCAAGCCCACAACTACGGTGTGTCAACCTTTATATTGCATATAAAGCACTTTTACTTTCCTTAACTGTAAACCAAATGAGAACAGTTTCCTCACAAGGTTTCATTTCCTTAATTTTACAGACTTAGTAACACAGGTTAGGTTTAGGTTACTATTTCCCGGTTACTGTGTCGAGCCCCTTGCTGTCATTTTCTACAATTCTGCCCTTAGACTAATCAAGCTACCTTAAAACTAGTTTCCCGTCTCCAGCATTACAAGGCCTGTCAATTACTCTCTACCATTGTTGCCTACAAACTGTCTTTAAATTTTCATGTTCAATTTATTCACATCCAGTTTACATTAACTGGATTTTGAGCAAACTCAGGGTATCAGGAGGTGGGGAAAAAAAAAAAAAGAGGAAAAAAAATTGTGCGAGCAAAAGGCTAAGTAATAATCCCTTTCTCCCACATTTGTCTAGAGATATATCATAGACCTCCTCAGCTTTTGATTTGCTGGACTGAATAAAGCTTTTAAGAGCTGCCTCTTACAATATACACTTTATTCCCCTAGTCATACAATCCACGATTATCACCATGAACACCTCTTCTACAAAGTTTTTGCTATTTATCTAGGAATTTAGCCAGTCAGAAAGAAGCTTCCTTGTTTTTGCTGTGCATGATTCAGTAAAGAAAACAGCTTAGGCTCTGTTCTTCCCAGGAGCCAGCCTCTGAGCGAAGGAGTTGCTCTACATCCCTTTTTTTGTACCTACCCTTAAAAGATCCCATATGTTACAGTAGATCTGTCATCACTGTACATATGTGGGGATCTGTAACACATGAAGCTATAGCATTTCTAACAGCTCTTATAGTGAATCTTTTCTCTGAGCTGTCAGCTAGGTACTACCCCCAAAGACGTTTGCTTTTCTTGGAATTCTGCTAGAGAAGTCCTGCTCTGCAGAACTGACCCTCGGTGGGTTGCCCCTGGGTTTCCAACAGCATCCCTATAAATCACTCCTCAGAAAAATATATAAACATTTCATCTCTCTTGCTAAGGTAAAAGGATCTTGTATGAAACAGATTTGTTCTGTGATCAACACAGAGGCATTGAAAAGTAGCTGTCTCAAGAAAAGTTCAGATTGAACTCTATCAAAAGGTGTGATGGTGATCCTGTCACCCTTTGGGCTCTATGTTACAACCTTGATATGAAAAGAAGTCAATAACCAGATCCAGCTCCTTACTGGACCTCCTCAACTGCTCAACAGCAGAGGACTAGTCAGCTAAAGCACATACGCACATAAACTTCTGTAAGTAAGTATTACCTTCGAAGAAGCTGCCAAGACTAAGGAAGTCTCATCAGTTTAACCTAGATTCTGTCAGAATGGCAATTAAGGATATCAACACCCAGCATTTTGAGAAAAGAACAAAAAATAAAAATCAGGAATATGGGGATTCCAGAGCATTCTTTGAAACACTATTAAAGTTTTCGGTCCTGCTATCAGTTTCCATTATTCAGTGCTGTTGTTTGCCAAAGAATAAAATCTCAACGTTAAGGAAAGCAGGATGTTACTGCTTCAAATGATAAAGTGATGTAGCATAACATCACCTACATTAACAATCACTTAAATCATTAAATCAGAAGAAACAAAATCCAATATGACTGAAAGATTTTAAAACTATCTTACCTTCTATCGTTTTTATCTGGAATCCATTTGCTACAAGCCTTGGATCTGACAAATACCGTGATCCACTGAAACTCGGGTAATCCTTCTGCATTTTATAAAGAGCAGCCACATAGTGAGATCCACCAAGAAGACTGGAAAAAAAAAAATCCCCCAAGGGTTAAAAGCCAAAATCCTTAATTTGAAAATTAAATCTGTCAGAAAAATACTGACAAAAGTAGTTAAGTGACAAAAAGTCATCATGATTTTTAGAAGTACTCTGAAAAAGTGATTTGTTTCAAGAAACAAAATAGCATATTCATGTATCTTAAAGAGTCACCAAATTTAGGCATATAATAATAATTACATAATCCATGGGGGAAAGGTAGGTAGTTGTGAAAACGTGAAGCATTTAATTTTCCTCTGGGCAGGAAATTTGTCTTCACTGCATTATCGATGAAACTGGTCAAAATTCATATTTATTTCAACCGGAGTGCAAGCAGGCCTGCTCATTACTATAATGTAAAACTACATAAAACATAAAAATCTGTTCTTACAGATAAACGAATGTACAAATAATCAGAGAATTAGCAAACGGGGCCTCACCAGAGCTTTCTGTAAATAATTATCAAATGATACTTGAACTAATATACAAATTTTTGCTCAATTGTACTACACCTGTCTATTAACACAATTGGCTTGTCCAGTTTCTCTACTGGAAGCTTATGATTCATCAGTAATCTTTTACGTAGAAGAGCTTCTTCCAATCTATATGGATTCAGCAACATTAGTTTTTTTTCAGTAGCAAATATCCAGACATCAGGACAACTCTGGCGACGGATCAGAAAAAGCTTGTGCTCATCTGGATCATTTTTTTCACGTCTGTGAAGCTGATGTCTACAGGAACTCAGAGAAAAAGGCACTGTCACAATTTTTGTAGGCTGCTCAGGTTTCCTCTTCTTTTCAATTTGCACATTAAATATCCTGTCAAGCTTCTGCTGGTCACACGGGGACACCTTCTTCGCCTTGGGTTTCTGTTTTTCTGCCTCCTTTGTTGGTCGGTGTACTGTCTGTCCCTCAGCTTTCTTGACCTCTCTGTTGTACCGTTCCAGGTCTTTAGCAGCTTTTATTTCATAACTTAAAAGAGAAAACAAACTAGTAACATAATCAGATTTAAAAAGAACAACAAACTATACTAAAATAAAAGGCAAGGTAACCGTTCCAACAGACAGGAATGACTCCCATGGTCCATTCAAGTAGCCAAATGAATATGCTCTTCACAAGGATGCAGTGAAGGATGCTGTGAAAATGCTAAGTTGGAAATTCTCCTTCATCATGACAGCCAGCAAAACCTGTATGACTGAAGGGAGCGGAGCTCAGAGAGCTACAGCAGGCTGCTTTTAACCTCAGTCCCAAAGACTATGTTTAACCCTAATTTGCAAGCAGATACCTAGTTTTGGAAGGAGTTTTGTTCCAGGCACATCCAGCCCAATTTACAAAGTCATTTAAGCTTCTAGAGCTCTACAGACTTCAAGGGGAGTCCATGTGGTTAGGGAAGAGTTTGGAGCCTAAATGACTTTCTATTAAATAAAGCCTGAGGCTTATGAAGAAGTACTTTTGACTTCAAATGGCCTAAAATTAACCACAAATAAAAAGCATGAGAATACAGCATAGATGATTATCACAGAATCCTCCAAACTAATATACTTACAGATCTTTTTAAAAAGTACTTAATAACAAGCTACTCCTCAATGCTGTCTAAATAGTTAAAACATTACTACATAATAAAGCTCTGCAACCTGAATGGTTTCCTAATGGGTTTGCAAATGTCAGGAAGATAGCTAAATTTTTATAGATTGCCCACTACATACGAATCTTACTTTTTTGAAGGAGAGAGGACTGATTTGCTGAATTCCCTCTTTTTGCCCTTATTTGATATTCTGAATTCTAGCAGGTAATTCAAACCAGTCCAATTTTCAATTTAAAAAAGCAGTACTACCATATGTAAGTATCAGAATTAGTATTTTAGCTGGTCATATTTATTTATTGCTACTTGCTGGAACAGTTTGATTCAATTATGCGTACGCATGCTGGAAAATTAAGGTCAACAAAAGGGTCAACATTTGCAATTAATTATGATGTGCTAGCATTCACATATGGTACCAATATTTAGCTAACTAAAAAAGTCAGCTTAAGTAGTTTCTTGCAATAAATCACGTCCTAGAAAATATGGAGTAAACGTTAAGATAAAAACCATCTGCTCCTTTTCAAATGAATGGATGAAATCACTTGAACAGAATTTTTTTTTATCCCAAATACATTTATAGCTTTGACCTGATCAATACACACTTTGTTCTGAATAGACTCAATTGTAATGCAGCAGAATAATTAACTACAAGAGAACTCAGCTTTCAGTGATACACTGATAATCCAAAACAAAAGCACTTCCAAAGAAAGTTGAATTTGCCTGTCACTATAAGCTACCAGAAAAAAAACAGCCTTGCAATCTTTGATTGTGAGCGTTTTGCAAATTCATATGCCTCACTATCGGTGATTTGTTCACAATCAAAGCAGTAGGTTTACAAACTATGAGGGAACGCCTTTGCCTTTTCAAAAATCCTTCCACAGAGACAAGTATAATCAACAACACTACAAGAACAGATTCTTCTCTGCTTTGTGAATTCAGGATCCTTTCCTCAAACTGCAAAACCCAAAGCCAAGGATATTTGCAAAAATGAGTGTAAGGAGGGAAGTGGAAGACAAGAATGAAGTCTAATTTCAAAGGCAGCTTAGGTTTAACTAGAAAAATGGATCCCATGACTTACCACTTTCCCCTTGCTTCTTAAACCCAAATGAGATATTTAGCATATAACAAAAACTGTTTAACATAAGGTCTCTCAAACTATTTGGAGTAAACTCTGACTGTAGATGGCCTCTTGTGTAGATTCATACGTGTAATATAGATTCATAAGTGAATAGAGGCATCCCATTCTGAACGTAGTATCTCTCAGCATCAGCCTCTCCACACAATGAATCCAAATCAACTCGAGCTATTACCATGAGGAAGTATTACATTCTACTTCTGCGTTTCCTTCCTTTGTGAAGGCAAAAATAAAAACAGCTTTTAATTGCCCATATAAGCATTTCACAGTCATCTTCTGAAATGCATATGTTTCAGTTCCTAGCACTGTCTCCTAGAAGTGGAGAAAATGGACCTAGTGTCATGATTGAACACATGCTCGAGACAAGCAACAGATATTTCATGATTAATATCTGGCAGGAGATGAATGGCACTGTCTGGAGATACAATGGATGGCCAATGACCAAATTACCCCCATCCAAAGGAAAGAGAACACGTTAACTAAAAAAATAAAATACAATAAAAAAGCATTTTTATGGCATTGCTAAGCAAGCATATTTGCATCCGTGTAAGAGTTGCAAATAATGCATACACACACATACAAGCCATGAGATACATGGAAAGTTCATCAGGCAATAAAAAGCTACCACACATGAGCTAGTTACTATGAGCCACTAATTATGTCTATGTGCACGCTCCTACCTGTCAACAGACAGCAAAGGCCATGCTACCTGAAATGATGTTTCTCCCAGGGTACAAATATACTCATGAAGAATTACTGTAGAGCACTGACAAGGTAATTTTTTAGCCCAAAGATAATTTGTGTGTGGCTCTGAACCTTTCCTACACCTTCAGGATAATTTCTGCTGCCATTCTCATGGCGCTTGGAGGGGTTTCTCCCACTCCTACCTAAGCCTGACACAAAGAAATATTAAGACCAGAAACACACACAAGCTGTATTAAGTAAGAGCAGAGCGAGCGCAAGAAATTAAATCCTGGCTTTGCAAAGCAGGGGGATATACGATGCTGCCAACATGGACATGCATGGAAGCTTTCCTCTTCTACTATAACCTAAAGACCATAACATTTTACATTCCGGTTGAGTAATAAATGCTGACTTGTTTTGAAAAGGCTATCCTATGTCACGACGAGCCATCTGTTGGTTGTACTGCCCCCCAAAAGGATTTAAACTCATTTAGACCTGCTGGAGGAGCAATAGAGAGAAAAAGAGATGCTGAAGCCAAGCACACCCATTGTAACAGAAATGCCTGACTATTACAGAAGGATGGAGGACTAGAGGCCAGGAAAAGTGGTGTCTTGCCAGAAAGGTTGCATGAAGTTGGAGGTATAGTGTGTTTGGTAGACCTGAGACACTTTGGCTGCCCTGTTGCATATACATGTGATGTTACCTCTAGGTGGCCCAATTTATCCAGAGTATCTGGTAGGCAAGACTTACGTTCTCTGCCAGACACGCAACAGTTCTTCTGGATTGTTGCCTTGAGGAAAAGATGACTGCGTATCTCTTCCTACTTGCCATTTTCTGAGGCAATTTTAAAAGATTAAAAGCAGAAAAGAGGTACATCAAAGCTGAAATGTATAGATACAACTAGCAGGAAATTTTCCATTCACTTCATCCTCCACTGGACCATACTGCATTCGTTCCTACATTTAAGGAAAACTTCATTACCAGAAAGGTTTCCTTCCTGAACTAATACAAAGCTAACCTGTAGGTACACTCTTAAACATAACAGTTGTACCAGGAAAGCAACCGTGAAATCTCAAAAGCTAAAGCAGAGCAAATTAAAATTTTCTGAAACAGCTGGCAGAACCTTTTGTTTCATTTCATTAAAAGCTTGACTATAATTGGAGTAGACTTCTACTACTTCATTAATATTTCTGCTAATGCAGAGATGGACAAACCACCCTCTCACATGTACGCCTCCTCAGTGAACGTTAAATTAGGTGAATGAGAAGCTAGATAGAAAGGTTCTACTTAACTCTGAGATAGCTACTATTCAGAACAATGCAGATGTTTTCAAGCAAAATCAAGAAGTCAAGAAAAAAAGATATATAAAACCAGTAATTCAACAGGTATAGCTTCTCTTTCTTACCATTCTCCTAATCAAATCTCTCATTAGTGTTAAAATTACACTGTTTTGCCTAATATAATTTCCTTTTCAGTGGTCTTCATTAATTCCCTCTCCTTGCTTCCATAACATGAAGAAAACACGTTTTCACAACACTTACAATGAGTTTGTTCTTCAGAACCAAAATTTAACTTCCCAAACTTTCTGCTACAAATGACAATATGCATTTAAATCATTACATGTAAAACTACTGAAGAACTGCTTCCATTTTTCTCATTTGTGTGATGCCCTACAGCAGTTTTTCATTTTATAAAACTACAAATGAAATATGGAAGGTTTGGTGTTTTCGGTGCTTTGTTTTGTTTTTTAAACTGTCTTCGAATGTCTCAAAATTTGTTATTCTAATTCATCTTTTACCATACTATAAGTTCCACCTAAAGGATAATATATACCTAATATTTTAACTAATCCAATCCCTGACACAAATTAGGCTAAAATATTTCTCTTGCTTGCAGATGGATTTTCAAAAATTCAGTAACAATTCATTTTAGAAAAATATGGAATTTAGCTATGCAGACTGTAATCTAAAAACAGATTTGGTTTTGACTGAAATGGACTAAAATTCAAACTGTATTATATTGTCTGAACCAGCACTGGAATAGCTGTTCAGGGGAAAGAGAAATTCCTAGTGTCATTTGATTGGGTTTTATAAATACGATTCTGCGGTAGCCTAGGTTGGGATACATACTAAGTTTAGAGGAAAGGAGTTTACCAAATGTTGGGAGTACTAAAGATCCTGAAAAGAATTCTCACTTTGTAGCAATAAAAAAGAATTGTTGGTTGGAAAAAGCTCTGGAGGAACTATATGGTGCCTCATCCGTGATCATGCTGGTTCTCATTCCCAGTATATCAGGAGTGACAATATACAGGCAGCCCTTGGAAAACAAAAGTTTACAGAATTCTACTGGTACGTTTTCTTGCCTGTTATCTCTAAATAACAACTCAGTAAAACTGTCCCTACCTAACCACTGCATGGCACAATGCCAAAGTAACTCAAATCAGCAGTGCACGTGACAACCCACAATATTGATGCTGCTCCTTTTAAACGGATGGGTGAAATTTTTTTATCTCAAGTACATTTATAGATTTGACCAGATCAAGAAATACTGATCAATACTGATCAACGCTGATCCTGAAAACCCAAAATTCACTTTCTGTTCTATTTTTTCATAAATAACTGGGAAGTTACAATTCTTTTAATTCACTATTATTGACTCGTTGGTAACTACCTAATTTAGAGGTAAGACAGTCTGAAAACTTACTTCTTTTTTTCCTCTTCATTCAAATTCTTCCACTGCTCTTCAATTTTTAGCAGGATGTCCTCCATGCTCATCTTTGGATTATCATTTATCAATTTTGGACGATGCTCTTGAGTGAAAAAATCGAATGCAGACCTTGGTTTCCTGATTATTCTACTACTAATTAAGTCATAAGCTGTCACGTGTCCAAATTTCTCACTTATCACATTTCTTTTCTTTACGCTTTGATTTGAGATTTGTGGATTGTTGCTTTGTTCACCAGTACTTTCATTTTGCTTATTAATTGTTCCTCCAACTTCAGGAATCAAAATCTTAACAGGTTCCAGGTTTTCTCCTAGACGGTTTTTGAATCCACTTCCCATACTCCAATTATCAGCAGAGATTTCAGGTAAGTCCTTAGGGACTAAGACTTCCTCATTTTTTTCTGTTTCGTCAACATTATCAGAACTCAAAAGATGCTCATCAGCTTTTTTAGACTGGGGGTCCACGGGAACACTGTTGCTTTGAGTATCGCTCACATTCTGTCCATTCTGTTCCTCCTCACGCAATAAATTTAAGGAACTGTCTGGAAAGGCATCCCTCTTAGAAACCCCTTTTTTGTCCAGGCAACTATGTACATTATCACCACGAAACGTCTGATGATTTAAGCAGATCTCTGTGTTTTTTCCTGCTTGACAGTTTTGCACATCACTGCTGAATGAAAGGAATGAAGTATGAGCATGTAGATCATCGTTTCCAGATGGTCCCGTTTCATTAACGACCACATCTGTTTGTTCTGTTCTATAAACAAACATGTCTTCTGAGGTAACATCTGTTTTATTACTTTCACCAGGGACTGTAGCAGGTAGTGGCCCATACAGTGATTTCAACACATTTTCAACAGCAAGTAAGACAGATTCCTAGGAAAAGAAAAAAGAAAAAAACAACACACCACACACCAAAATCAGAAAAGCCACATACAAAAGCACACCTGAAAATTTAACTGACAGATATAGAACAATAAACAAAGTGATCTTATTCAGAATATTTTTCAGGCAAATTTGGACAGATTACTGCATTTCAGTTGTTCACACATGCTCTAAAAGATTTTGAACTGGACACCTTTAGCCACAAATATTTTGTGATACGTTTTCTGCTTCTCTGGTTTACTCTGGTATCACAAAACCAATTAACTGCTTCCTTTATAACAGGGTACTGACTGCTTAAACCAGTAGCAGGTAAAGCTATTCCCACCTAATAGGGAGTCAGAAGCATATAGTCAAGACAGATGCACCAACAACATCCTGTTTCATGTAAGTGTGTTTGTGTAGGTGCTTTTATGGTGTATGCTTCCAAGACAGCTTTGCACCAAATGATGGAAATGAAAAAGAAAAAAAACCACACAAAATTAAATAAAAAATAAAAAAACTACCCCCTTGTCTAATGCCAAATGGAAGTTTAAAGATAGATCAAACATGAGAATTCTATGTTAACTTTCACAGAAGTGGCACAACAGGCAGTACATTTAAAAGGTTAACATAGACAAATACAAAACTTTTAGTGAATAAGAGGATTAACATACTTATTTGACTACCTACACTCACTCTGAATAACCACCTTACCAATGTAGCCTTCTTAATTTCTGTGGCACTTTTTCATATGAAGCTCTAATAAATGAAAGTGAGTTTATGGAAATTTATCACTAGACAGCATCTAAACCATGGGCATATATGGTCTAAATTTCTCGTCTTGATAGTATGAACAGGATATCCCACAACTTAAGTGACAAGTAACAATAATCTATACACATAATGGCAAAATATTGCTTTGACCAAAAATCAACTTTCCCCCTCTCCCATCCCACCTTAAAGTGCATGGCATTTAAAAAGTGATTACGTAGTGTAATTATGAAGTTAAGGATGATATTTATGTAGGGTCACACATCATAATTCTCTTTAGCTTCTCTTACTATAAAGCCATCCGAAAAAATAGTGATGCACACATAGACCTGACAGCATAAAAATTATCTTTGAAATCAACTAGGTAATTAATTTTGAATAATCCTTCACTTAGTCTGTTCAAGATACTTCAAACAAAACAGTCCTGTGATAAAGGCAAGCCATCATGTAACTTTAAAAAAAATAATAAAAAAAATAATCAGCGGCACTGTTTACCTTCAAACATGCCAGTAGTCCCAGAAGCCCTTATTATGCTTACATAAATAAAAGGCTAACAACTCAAAACCAGATTAAAACCTTAGTTACCTTATAATGTAGTAAAACTTGACTTTTATCAGGTGTTAAATTCACATCCACAGCAGAGGCAGGTACAGTTATATTCAAAAAGAAAACAGGATATAAACGAGAACAGTCCTTGTGCGTCACCAGACTGTAGTACTGTCGAATTACCTAAAAATTGATTTAATAAAGAGATGTCATTAAAGAAAATAAAAAAGACACAAAAGAACAGAAATAAGAACATTGACACTTGACATTACAAAAGCATAACTGGTTTGTTGGTTTTGGGTGGTTTTTTTTTTAAGTTAAAAGAATGCTAAAAAGGTCCTTGTGTGTCTACATGTATGCCAGAATGATCACCAAAAGGGCAGTTATTAGCATGATTAGCATGTCTTCACTTGCTAAATAAAAAAACCAACCCCAAACCCCAAAAAAGGAACCAACTCCAAGACACTAATGGTAGCTACTTTGACCTTCTGAATGAATGTATTGATCACACTTGGAAGAAAAGATATGATATGCCCAAACTGGACTGCATCAATCAACACAAATACCATTACATGGCTGTCTCTTTCAGCCAAACTAAAGTCTGTTTCAGAAAGTAGCATCATCGACCTACCCTTATCCCAGAACTGGACTAATTTCTTCCATATATTAACCCAATTACAAATTTACAGCTTGTCTCAAACTCTGCTTGCCCTTACTATTTTCTCTATAATTCTCCCAAAAACTCCTCCAAAAGACTACAAAATTATTTAGTTGTTTCAGATTTGGGTCTCGTTACCTAGAAGGATCAAATAAAGATCCTTGCATTTCCCTCTATTATCTCTCTAGGGATCCTTCAACAGACATACGTACTGGAGAAAAGAATATGTTAACAAGACAAAAAAAAATTGAAAGTGTAAAAAATAGAGAGCTGCTGCAGATGAAGTTTTAATTTTTTAATTAATTTTTAATTTTAAAATATTGTTTAAATAACTTCAAGCTTGTTTAAATATTTTCAAGCTATTTTAAGCTTAATATTCCCACAGTTTGGCCTCAGCTGGCACTGAACTGTAGCAATAAGAGGTCCACCAGCACTTCTTCCCCATACCTTTTGTGGAGATAAAAGTGATCTATAGCTTGTTTTCCATACCCATCAAAATGTATTCTTATAGATGTATTGTTAACCTCATCTGGTCCAAAAAAAAATAAATTAAAAAGTAAATAAAAAAAAAAAGGCAGTGGAAGACTATCCCTTGCACCACTTCAAGAAAAGCCCTAAATGAAGGGCAAGGTATTTTTATTTTGTATGATGGTACTGTGAAGCCCACCTTCAATCTAAGCTTCTGCACTCTGGTTAAAAAGCTGTCTCTGTCAAGGGACTCAAGCTGAGTTTTGAAGTCCTGGAAGAACCTGGCATATCAAATGCTCCATGGAGATGGATTAGCTTTATTTGTCACTTAAGGTACCAACACAAGTTCAGGGTTTACATCTACAAAGCTTTCCTTGCCAACTGAAAACTACTTCATTGTCTCCACTTTAAAACCTACATGTACACTTTGGCATGAATGTGATTTTTGTTTCTGGGGAGGGCAAGGATTAGGACAGCAAGGCTGCTCCAAGCGAGGTGCTGCGAGGTTCAGTAGTGTGAGAAAACCAAGAGTATCAAATTCTGCCTACACAATGCCTAGCTGGAGCCAATGCTGCTGCACTATCACTTTCATTTTTATCCAATGCATACACAAATTTAAAGGGAAAGTGTAAGTATTTGCTTGATAAGCCCACAGCAAGAAGCGGACAAAAATCAAATCTTTATTTTCAGAAGATTTCTCTTACAAGAAACCATATAAAGTTCCCTCATGGAAAACAGCAGGCTGATATAAAGAAACAATCCACTATTCTGGTCTCTCCCATAGAGTGTCTGAAATTACATTTTTTTAAACAGCCATAACCATAACCTCCAGCTCTGTGGTCATAAACGGCTGCAGCAAATGCAATTGAACTGAGGCACCAGCAGCATCAGACTCGTGGAAGATGTTTCTGTTGCAAATGCCATTATCTTCACCTGTAATACTCCAGTTATTTCAGATGGGGAAAAGGTTGTGGGGTGCATAGGTATATCTATCCTCAAAGAAGTCACATTTCTATTCCTTGAATAAAAAGCTAGGCGAGGTTACCTTCAGTATTTCCTTCTGATGAACTGGACGATTATTTATAAAAACAAAACTCCTTTCTGAACTTGAAAGGCTTGTCAAAGAAGTGTCTGACTCAGCTTTTGGGAGAAATCCAGAAAGATTTATCTGCAATGATAAAACAAATACAGCACGAAAGTCTTTTAAAAAGTTTTTTTTAGAGGTGAGATATTAAAATGAAAGTCTAGAGGAGTACAGGTCATTCAAACACAGCATGCACTGCTTCTTGAAAGTTATAAGTTAAAATGTAAAAGTACTTAAAGAAAAGAGGTTGAGAAGGATGGCTTCGTATCTATTTTCCTTGTATAATTAATTGAGAAATTTCCCATTTGGACTGTCAGTTATGCCTGGTTGCTGTCTGCAGCTGAGGGCTGTGGAGAGCACCAGCCAGCTTTAGGCTTGCTGACTGTGTGGTTGCCAACTTAACCCCTGTAACAAGCCAAAGGCACACACTGCTGCCCAACCCGGTGAAGGCAGTGGCGAATTTCCCCTACAGGAAAAGCCCAAAACATACAATCTCTCCTTTTTACACACAGGGCACCTTAAATAGCCTGTCATGGGGCATTTATTTGGGGCACCTAAATTTACCTACGCCACCTGTATCCAAATCATCTGACTCTCAAGAGTGCTGAGCACCCACGATTCACAGACCGCCGCAGAACCTGTGAGCACACAGCACTGCCAAAGAGCCCCAGAAAAATACCTAAAAAAAGTACTAAGAGTACCTAACATGAACTCCAAGTTTTAAGATTTTTCTGTTGTCTCAGATTTTAGCTTTTTTTTTTTTTTTAGGTCAAAATGAGGCCGATGACTTATGCTGCCTGTCCCATCACCTCCCCCTCTCCCCCACCAAGCAACTTTGACACTGCTGGATTGATTTCAATCCAATCTGGTGAAGAAGCAGAAATCCCAAAGATATTACATTTCCACGATTTCTGTCATAACTGACAGCTGTTTGGAGAGGAGAGTCTCAAGACAATGACCTTCCTGAGGAAAAGGCAATTGTGAGTTTTCGAAAGATAAGATCCATCAGCAGGTCAGCAGTGACATGTCACCCAGCCCACGTGCTGCCCCAGACATCGCCCCACTGCCCCTTGCCCAAACTAATAGGCCAAGGCACACTGGGGCATCGCGAGGATGGAGATTTTGGAGATACGGGAAAGTCTGGAGAATGTTCGGGTAGCAGGGTGGATCACAGAGGACAGAAATCAGACCTCATTAGCTTTGCTTTTGGCAGAACCACTTGTATTTACTAAAATCCAAATTATCATGCATTTGAAACGGAATTTAAAATCCCTGGGATTTGGCCTATCCTTCCCATTCATCTACGTCACACCAGCTATCTGCTCATGTGCTCCCTTATTCCCTCTTGACCTTGCAATAAGCATTCTGTGCTAAAGCTGGAGTCTTCTGGTCAGCAACGTCGCCCAGAACCAAACACCACTGGTCAAGTTAAAGAGGTGTCAAATATCTGTTGGATGATTATCAGAAAACAACATGCAGCACTTCTAGATTTTATTCTGCAACTTTAGCACATCCTCCCTGAACGTTCCTCCTCTAGGCTTTAAGCTCCTTTCCTAATTCCCAAATATTTGTACAAGTCTTTCCCTTCAAACAATATTTTTATATACTGACAGCATTAAAGCAAAACTGAAAGTCTCTAAATAATTCATTTAAGGAGTTGCCAGATTTAGAAATGGCTGACTGCTGTTACTATTTAAAGCCACGTAGAATATCAGAATGCTCATTAAAAGTTAGCAACAATTTCTAAAACTAGTCAATTATTGGAATTATCATATAACAAAAGTATAAGAATTTTAAAGATAAAATTACAGAGACTGGAAAATATTACAGAATTTTTGCTTTTAAATTAGATCAACTGTTTTCAAAGTTAATACTTTAATAAAATTACCTTATAAACATATTAAAACATATCTGTGTTGAGTGGACAGTAGAATGTATTTCTTAAGTACTTATCTTTTTCCCAGTGACACGTGTATCTCCTATACTTAACCACAGAAAAAGAAGAGACTAAAAAATTTTGAGTGTGAAAGTTTTCAGCCAAAATAGATCCATCCATTCACAAGACTGGGGATTCGAAAAGCATAGATGCTCTTTTGTAGACCTAAAAAGTTGTGTCAATTCTTTATTTTCTGGGTTTTTATCTTACAAATAGCTCCTGAGTTTGCATGCTTTGGTGACAGCTTGAAATCTGTTCTTTTTTCATTCAGAGCTCATAATGGAGAAGTTTTGAAGAAGGACAGTCTTTAAAACCCCTGGATCACTTGTTAGAGAAGTTTTAACCTGCAGTTAGTAAAGTACAGGTTACAGACAGTTGTTTAGAGCAACATTAGTTTTGTCTTAAGAATAGACTTTGCAGCAGAGGAGTGTGAAGCCACATAATGAACAAGTAGGAAAGGAAAAGAAGAGCTGCCCTCTGGTCTGTGTACTGAATGAGGCAGGCACCTAACGGGAAGGGAAAAAGCAGCATTTGCTTTGTCATTAAATACCTATCCCAGTATCTGCACACAGGGAGAAAGAAAGGGATACACAGGCAACCTTAATTCTGTCATTTCATAGGTGTGTGGCAGCCTCATTTAGAAATGTCCATGGTTTCTGAATGTAGATTTGTCTGTGAGCAATATGCATGGATCATTATACACCTATAAATGATGCACGCGGTATTTTACACACTATTTAGAGACAGAGGGAGAGAGATGGAATGTTCCCCAACTTCTATTCAAGGAATATGGATGTCTCATGATATAGCAGAGAGGTAACGTGAGACCCTGGGTGCCTCCTTCAAGCCAGTCCCTTCTAAATGCCCCTATGTCTTCCCTTTAGAGACCCCTGCACTTGCCCTGTGGGGCACATCCAGACTCATTCATGTAAGAACAACTCTGGATGGTCTGTTCAGACACAAGCAACTAAAAGTCTGTAAACTACAAGAAGCAACTTTGCTTCCCCTCCCCCCATTCTCCTGTCTAGGTATACTACCAATACTCTGACAAACTCACGATTTAAGTCTGAATAATAATAATATTAAACTCTAACACATATGTATATCCAGACTTTAATAACATCTGAATAATGCTATTAAACACAACTTACCATGCTGCATTCAGCATGTTAAGTTGATTAATAGCCACTGTGACTTTACAGATGGTGATTCATCTCATCTATGTGACTGGTCAAGATTGATTACTAGAAGATATAGGAAAATGCAACTTTGAAGGATCAGCAGTAGCAAGGCTCCCTTTTGTAAGACTGTCTCCAACAAAAATGGAAACGGAAAAAATAATTTTCTGAAAATATTAGATAATTTCAACAGGTCCAAAGAAAGCCAAGTGCACTAAGTTTTTCGAAAACTAACTAGCACTTCCTTGAAACATACGTTTAGTGGAAATTTTGCATAACTTGCCTTCTAAGCATGTGTTTCTTTTGCTGCTCAGGTGCCCCTCACTGAAATTGAGGGGATGTTCTTTAGAGTACAAGGCTAAGAGGCCACGAGGATGAGAACGATATAAATGCTTAGATATTAATCAGAGTACAACCTGCCTGTGGGCCAGGAATCCCAACTTAGACAGCTCTGAGCAATCAGCAATTCTGCATTTGTCATCACAACTGTTTTTACTGCCATTTGATCAGTGCCACATGAGTCCTGACTAGATGATTCTTGGAGTGGATTTTCAATCACCAAACCAATTAATTTTACAGAGAGGACAGTAATAGAATCGACCGCATTAATCGGATGTCAACCTGGAGATAGCTTTTTTTCTTTTTCAAAGTCTCCTTTTTGAATATTGACTTAGCTCTCTTCGTTGACAGACTTTGAGTGGATTTGGGAGAAGGAAGTTTAAACTCACCTCAGGATCTTCACAGCAGTGTTGAAAAGGTACCATACTGCCCATAACGGCTGTTCCCAGAACTGACATACAGGCCATTTTGTGATTTGACACCCTGATCTTCTGCCAAATAACTGCCTGAAACAAATGGCACCGAGTCAAATCTTTGACATTATATTTATATTTGTTGAACTCAAGTCATGTCTATGAACATGTATATGCAACTGCACACATACTGTATATGTAACATTCTGTTCTTTGACCCTCTTACATTCACAACTTTCAGTGTTAACACTCACGATATGGTACTTTTTGGCATGTCTTCTCATATTGTATTACTTATTTAGACTCGTAGAGATCAGAAAATTAAGCAAAGCTTGTACATATGGATGTTACGTAGCTAATACGGACTTCCACACCTGAAACAATTGTTAAAAACAAATCAACAGAAGTACTACCTCTCTTAGGTATATAGCAGTAGGCTTTGTGTTTTTATGGAGCATATATATTGAAGGTTTATGACATGTCTCTGGGACAGTGGTCAACACTTGAAGACGGGCACTACAATGCTTACGGCACTTATACTCAAGAGATAGGCCATTTTGGTAGAAATCAGGCTATTAAATATCCATTCACAACTCTCTGTCTAGTCTATGACAAGCCTACTAATTAGAAAGAAAAGCAGCTTCTAAGGAAGTATTTATAAGGAAAGCAGTTGTTTTTCTAATAAAAACTTTGTAATAGAAGAATAAAATGAGATCTGCTCTATTAGCTACATATCTTGCAATACTACTGCAAAGATTTAATTAATACAGTAAAGCAGTATGAATGGCAACTTGCATCAGAAGTTACCTGTCAAGTCCACTTCCATATACAGAAAGCATTAGCAACTTTGCAAGGTGAAATTTTGTCTCTCACTGAGAAGTCCTATACTAAACAGCCACAAATTTAACTTTGAATCTGCTGTCTTTTATTGCTGTGTATCAACAACAAAAAAATTTGCTTGGTTGGTTTTCTGCTTCTAGGCAACTGGGACTGCTAGATTCAGATCTGCTTTATATCTATTTCTGTCACTGTTAGCTGACTGAGCGTATTTCAATGTGCAACATTCAAACACGAAAGAAAAAAGATGCAGCAAATTGCACTTTAAATCTGACATTACAGTGCTGTTTAAGATTGATGTTTTAAATAGGTGTTAAGTGTCCTAATGCATTAAAAATGAGTTCACAGTATTCTGGTACAGGATGTTATGTGAAAGCATGGTGTGCGAGCAAAGAATACACATGCATCCATCTCAAGAAATGCAATACATACCCTTAAAATTCCACCTGTCCAGTGGGATATTTGCTGGCCCTCAGGGGTAAATTCCATGGAAGAACACGGTGCTCCTGTAAAATGATATTCCCTTCCTACAGGACAGGTGGAATTGTAAAGCTTTGACACTATTGAGCCTAAAACTATTCCCCAAATCTTTAATTTTCCATTTCCACGTACACTCTGCAGCATTTGTGACGTGGGGCTTTTCAGCCCTGCCGGAATCTAACTCACCTCCTGTACACCAGCCTGACAGCCCTTTAAACAAGCTGGAGTCCAGCTCAGTCATCCTACAGCAAATGTAAAACCCTCTAATATGAAGGACAATTTGCATCGGGGAGGGCAGGGAACACAAAAAGGAGGGAATGAGAAAAGAGCAAGCAGAGCCACAGGCCGGGTGTCCACAGCTCTGGCAGGGAGAGTTCCCACCATGCTTCAGCAGCAGCAAAGGACAGCCCGGGGCTGCCTTCTCCTCTACACCTGCTGTAAATCTCCTCAAAGTCATTTTGGAGTGATGAAAGAATTTGTCCTCTTCTTTAGAGCTCCTCTTATAAAACATATCCTGTACTGCTTCTATTTTAAAATCAATTACTTAAAATGGAAACACAAAGTGCCAAGCAATTTTTTTCTATACTGGATATATTTTAAATTAAATGCATGTGACCAAACTGAGAAAGACACTTGTTACATGACTAATATAAACATCATGCTGTTTATTTTAGGTTATACTAGTGTGATGCCACAGGTACAGATATAAATCTTAGTTGCTGATTAATGCAAGGTTATTACACTGCTTGACCTGCTGGATGGCTGATACTCAGAACTGTGAAAAGATCTCTTCAGTAAGGTGGTTTTAAGAAAGCTGTGGAACATGAGAACTTATTAATTGCAAACTTGCTAAAAGCAGATACTGTTAAAAGGTTCAGGGGTATTTTTTAACTAGTCATATATTTATGGGATATTAATACTCAGAACTACAAACAAAATTTTAGGAACTAGTTACCACTACAGGTAAAAATACCCCCTGTAGATAAAAAAAGCCTATATATTAAAGAGGCAAGGCAATTCCTAAATTTCTATACTATATAAACATAGACTAGATTGTGTGTTCATTTTTAGCCCTCGCTGCACACTATAAAGCAGTAATATAGGAATAGTTGGTCATTTAAAGAAAATTATTTTTCTAGACTTTCCAGATGTATCAACAGGCATTAAAAAAATCCATTAAGAAACAATGCCTGTTCCATTTCATTTATTTTAGAAAGTACCTGTTTCCATGAGGTTCCTGCAATACCCTATTTTTTTAACCTTGATTATACCCTTTACTTTAGCTAAAAATACACACCCACACACATCCCCCATATTTTTTTTCTAGGTCATATAAAGCGGGTGTCCAGGATGAGCCAAGGATGAATCTGACTCTAGTCAGTATGATGACACTGCAGAAACAGCCTACTCAAAGATATATTATTACATATGGCCCATCTTAGGTTTTGCTAGAGCTAGCCAAATATATCCCACCTCCCTCCTTGTTTCATTGAGGGGGATTACATGATCCAGATCTTACAAAATGTCATAATGCATATAAAATCTATCGCACATATACAGAAGTACGTGTGCGTGTGCCTCCGTGTATGTATTTCTCCACCCCCATCCAGCCCTAGGACATATGCATATGCATGTTTTTATGGAGGATGACAACGTACATGCACACATGGGACAGGCATCTCTCTCATTTCAGGATGCATGAACATAGCCCAGAAGGATTCCTTGAAAAATGTGAAAAGAGTGGACAAAAAGTATACAGCCTCTTCCCACTGGGGTCCCTTGTATATGGCACTAAAGAGATTAAGAGCTGCTCGCTAATTGTCTCCTCAAAGACACGAAGGAAAAAATGTACCCACTTCTTCTCATCCCTAACCATTCTTTATATTTTAGAACCTCCACCAGCAGCCACGATGATTTGCATTCACAGACAAAAGAAAAATCTTAATTAGAGCTGGGGACTGGATTCTGCTGCTGACCGTGGTTACTTCAGTGCAACCGTGATGCTACAAGTTAAACAGATTCATCCTCCTTATCTTACTACTATGTAATGGCAGGAACTTAAGGAAGTGGACTTTTACTATGCAGCAACCATCTACTTTCTTTATTTGTTTTGTGAAAATCGTTGTGTTATTTATCCTGCAATAAAGTTTGAGGGCATAAAAGTCTAGCAGAGCAAGCACTGTACATGAACTGTAGGTTGGTAACGTAACATGAGTTGGCTCTGTAAAAGAGAACTTTATTTTACAGTCTCTCTAATTTTGTTTTACATACTTCAAAAATCCTGTCACCCTGGCATCCACATTCTCACTGCAGATAGTTAACTCTTTGGGCCAGTATGTTCCTTAGCTTTCCTGACTTAAAAATGAAAAGTTTATTAGGCTCCAGTGTAACTGAAAACATTGCTACCTACCACTTAAGAGAGTAGAAAAACAGGCACAAAGTCAGGCAGCATTATCCAAAGTTTGAATTTAGCCTGAGAGAAACAAAAAGACATCACCTTGTACCATGTGTATAACCTCTTCTGTTTACAAAGCACAGACACCTAGCTGCAAGGGCTGGCATATTCTCTGCAGTGGAAAAAATCCTATCAGCGAAGATCAAGATGAGTCTTAACCACGTTCTTTAAAATCCCAGCCTTGAAAAGTGTTGATGTTTTTTATCAGCTCCACACCAGAACTGGTGTCTGATTTTAAAAACACAGGTAAATTATCTTACTAAAAGAGAGCGCTTGCATGATCTTCCCTTGAAAAGAGAAATCACAGTAGTTTTTCAATTTAGCTTAAAGAAAAATAATGCAACTCTCTATATAATCATAACTATTTTCCTCATATATTTTACACTTGCCCCTGAGGAATCACTTTTCCCATCCATTTCATAAGAAGTGGTGGACAACTACCAGTGCAATGGAGAAACTCAAGGCACCATTTTTGCCCTCATCAGATGCAGCTGACATACCTGTCCATCCCACGGGCAGACTTGACAGCTACCAAGGGGATTTGTTGAAAGACAGTTATGTTTCACAGCACCGTTCATCCTACAAATTCCAACCTATTTCCTGCTCACATTTCCCTTTCGTGATACGAGAGCACCCTCTCAATGAAAAGGCTTTCTTCAGCATCACACAGTGGAAAAATGCTTGGATTCGGGCATTGGGAAGTAAGTTAGGAGAGGAGGTAACAGATATTACAAAGAGCCAAGGACCTTCATCTGGTAAGACTGTTTTCAGAGCCTTTCAAGAATTATAAAGACTACAGAGCGCTGTAAGTCTTTTGGCTGCTTTAACCACACATGTTCAGCTGTGGATGTGTAGAGAAATTCCAAAGCAAAAGGAAAAAAAAAAAAAAAAAACTCAAACGGTTAAACTACTGTCAAAACCCAGAGTTTCTAATCCTAAACTGTCATTCAGAGGATATACACCATCACAGTGAATTCCACTTAAATAAAGGGAGGTTTAAAAGCCTTTTGTGAATATGGCAGTTAACAAAACTAAGATACCTAACTGTGACAAAGTATATTGGTAAGGAAGAGGGGAAACTCCCAGGTGGCTTTAGAAACGTCCTGTTTCTGCTAACCTTTTTTAAGTGTACAAAGTAAGTATGAAAGCCTTGCAAGAGCTAGAGGCACATCTCAGATGCTGCAACACACACTGCATATGTGAAACAGTAATTGTTTTGAGATTTCAGACATACGCTGTGCTGTCATTTGAAAAAAGTGATGGATGAGAAACTGGAAACCCCAAGGAATTAGTAATAGGATATAAAGCATTTCACCTCTAGGTCACGAGTTCAAATTCAACCAGGTTGGTAGTGACCAAAAGTAGTTACCATCTGGCAGCTGTTCTCTGGCTGATGTAAACTGAGTTGAGGGTCTCAGCGCATTTCCTAGTGGACAGGTGTCCTCAGCACAAAAACCACCATAATTAACTCTCTGTTTGGCTTTCTCAGCAAAGCCACTGAACAACGAATGGAAGTAAAGACTGAGCTATATTCCAGGTCAGCATGAAAGCATGCTGGCTGCAGAGCACTGCAGATTCTTAATCATATTTCCTCTTTTTATTTTAAGACACACAGATTAGGGAGGGACTTAATTTATCATCATTACTTTAAGCAGAGTAGCCTTTCCAACTCAAGAAAGCACTTACATGCTGCTATTTCTGCCCAAGGCAGATGTCTTTTCAACATGCAGCTACAGTAGAGTTTGGAAGCACAACGAATGAATGCAAAATATAATCCCATTATTAAAAATGGTCAATTTACCCTAACACGCTTACTCTGTCACAAAAACCCCACACTTATTACAGAGGACTCAGACAAAGAAAACAAACTGGTTTTAGATTACTGGATACAGACTGTAGGTGGACATTGTCCAACTTTGGAACTAAGAGGAGACTTACTGTGAAGGAGAAAAAAAAAAAAAAAAAAAAGAAGATTGCATCCCTTAGGTCAACACCAACCACAACAGGCATCTGGGGAAGAATACCATCCAGTTACAATAGCAGCTTTAAGATGGACCTCTTGCATCCAGAAGTTCTGAACCATGTCTCTCAAGAAACAAACAAGGCATAGTTCTAGGCAGAATTACGTGTGACCAAGGCTTCAAAACATTATACATGAAAAACACTGGGGGAAAAAAAATAAAAAATATTCCTTATGCAGATTTTTCCTCAACAGGAACTGGAAAATTTATTGAGTCTACTTGTGGTCCACCTGTGCTTTGTACAAGACACAGACCAGTTGTTTATGGTATGACCTGCTGATAGGCACCATCTAAACCACCTGTTGCTATAATTTGTTCAGTCCTATTATATCTGAAATTGTTAAAACAGGTATAGTTTTTGGGTGTCCTCTCTCCTTTTGGTGTTTGTGGAATAAAGGCAACTAGAACAGAATTAAAGTATTCCGTATCATCAGCCTTTCAACACACAAAAGCATTACTTTAACATTAGTGGCTTGTAAGACTGAGTCAAGGGCTACTGGTGTTAAACAGCGAAGGGTGCAAAAACTGTTGTTCCAGGGAAGAGCCCTCACCTCGGGTAAAATACAACCAGAGCTCATAGGTGGCTAGAACATGGCATTTCAGGCTGAAGAGTTTGACGCGGTTGAAGCGGTAGCTGACTCTGGAATGTTCTTAGCATGCCTTCAGATAATGTTAACTTTAAATAAACTTGCTGAATACTCATGTAAATTATTTCCATTTGGCTGTCTCATTATTCAATATGCTTTCAAGGAACATGGTGATGAAAGAAGAAAAATACCTCTTTCTAACATAACCATACTGGCAAGAGGATCAACATTATCAGTATTCAAAGAATGTCTTGGCAGGATAAACCTTTATAAAAAGAAGGAGCACTAGCTAATCCAAGTTGTCAAAATAGCAATAGTACTTCAAGGGTTGATCTGCAAAGTGCTTCATTATTTATTGCTAATGCAAACAAAACATTGTGAGCAGAAAGAGCAATTGAGTATTTCCTATCTCGGGAAATCCACTGATGGAGCGTACATGATAAATGAACCCTAGAATGACTGATAAAAGGATATCTATTTTCTTATTTACTTAAAAAACAACCCAAAGGCAGGAAAAGCATTGTGGTTCTTCACAGAAATCAGACACTTAAAGGTAATATTTTCATCTGAACTAACACAAACACGAGATGTGGCACAGCGGCAAGACAAATTTTTGGAAACATCATTCAGAAACACAAGACATACACCATTAAAAAAAACAAAACCTGGTGAAAATAAAATACACGATGTATCCTAAAATATATATATACATTCAACACGTCATTAAGTTTCCTGATGTTCCAAAATAAGTTTCTGCTAGAACCAACCAGGCAACCGTTTTCAGATGCTTAACCTCAAGACACTTTTATGAAAGTTTCAGCCTCATTATATTCTTCCTCAGAAAAGCCAGGGCTATACTTTCTTCCATGCTCTTTTCATTTCTCAGAAAACGCAGGATTTTAAAGAATGTGCTTTTTTAAAATAAATGTACTGGTTGTGTCACTTATTTTCAAGAATTTTTTGAAACACGCCGTATTGCTCTACCCTTTCTACTCTTTCGACCCATCTTTCTTCATCTCCTTCTGTAATGCCTCATCTCCGCTACCTTCTTGCTCTTTTAAGCCTCGGAACATGATCTTACTCCTGACGTGTATCTTCTTCTATTGCAGCAGAAAGTATTGGCTCAGCTTCAAGAATCTGGGATTCTAGGAACTCCTCTGAATAATAGCACGTACAATTTTTTGAAACTAATATATAATCTATGAGCTCCATGAAAAATAAAGCTATTCTAAATTTATTACTTCTCCTAGTACATTTCAAACAGAAACACAACAGCCACCACAAACCAGAAAAGTTTCTTAAAAAATCACAGACAACCCTATTATTCTAGCACAGACATACTGGAGTATCACCATAGTAAAAACATGTTCTGATCTGAATTAATAATTTTAATGGCAATAATATTTAGCAGAAGAAGGAAAAAGAACTAATGAATATTCATGTTTTGGGATATTATGGTAAAATAGAGGCACGTAGACCTGTTGAAAGTTGTTACGCAGTAGAATTTCAGAATTTAAAATTTCTTAAAAGGTATGATGCAACATGTAATTTTTATTTTACCAGGAATGACAACAGCAGTAGAAACACAGGAATCCGCATTCGAAGTTTTGGTTTTTTTTAAACATTTTCAGACTATTTTAAAGCATTTACACATGCACACAGACAGACTACACTTACTGTACAAGTTCTCTAGCCTTCAATTTTCCCAGCTCAGCAATAGCTACTGAGTGACCTCTTGTGTTGAAACATGTCTGAGCAGTTCCTTTCTATTTTCCCTCTTTCACTAAGTAAATTAAATGAACAAAAGGCTGGCAGTGCAAAATGAAGAGACCACCTCTGTCATTACAATGGATCCATATTGCCTTCAGACACCATTTGTACTGATTTTATCTACTGAAATTGTGTATTAAGAAATTTACCTCTGATATGATAGGTAGTCAAAACCAATCTGCAATGGCTACTACTGTGCCGCTCCACACCATTTTTGCAGTAAGTATTGTGAAAAAGACGTGATCAATGCATATTATTGCCATTGTATTAAAATAAGCATTCAAAAAAAAAGAAAAAAAAAGACATGTAATAGTCTAATCAAAGGGAGAAATCAAAATACCATAAAAAAAAATAATTTGCAATTTGTCAGCAGCAGTCTCACTGCTGCTCCCCTTCTGGTTCCTCTTTTCCCCCAAAATCACTGCTGTCTTAACTCGGGAGGCACATTCCCATGCCTCTCTGCCAGGACCCAGAAGCGTCAACAGGAGTTTCCAAAACAGACTAGAAAGGCTTAACACAAAGCCTGTAAGCAATCCTGCAGTAGATATATAGTTCAGAGAGGTCAACTGAGCAACCATCTTCCACAATAAGATGTTTCCCAACACAGTATATCAAACTTAAGATCTGTAACAGGAGATAACAAGCTACAGTTTCCACAGAAGGTACTGGCAATGAACTGTACTAAGTCCTTGCAGGAGCCAAGGATGACAAAAAGCCGCAGCTTAACCACAGAAAAATTATACCACATCCATCAGAGAGGGCAAAACCAAACCACCAATAAAAGATTAAATTAGTTTTCTTAACCAATATTTAAGACCAATACTGTGAAAGCACTGTTAGATATGTCAGGGAGCTTAACGCAAAGGAAGAAGTGCACAACCCTGAGAACTCTGGTTTCAAACTTTCTGTAGTCCCAATGAAATAAGACTGAAAGTAACTATGGTCATTCAGCTCTGGAATACTTATTCTAGCCACCAGGCAGGCTTTTGTTTTCCACAAGATCTACACTTTGATATTTAGAAATAAATACATAAATACAATCAGAGCATGTTATACAAGTCCAGAAAAGGATGGGCCATCTGTTGTCTTTTCAAGACAGCACAGCATCATTCACCATTCCCCCTTAAAGGGAACTGAAGTGTAAATGTTTGGTTGATAGAATAGCTAATAAAAATTGCTCAACGAACAGGCCAAATAGCAAGATCAACAAACCAAACTATTTTCTAGCAGAAAAAGAATTGCTGAGGGATCTGGCCACGAGATGTCACTCTCTACTCTGTGGCAGCTTGGAAATTCTTTAGCATAGCTTTCCTCTCAGAGGTGCCAAAACCAGGAGCAGAGTCAATAAAATCAGCTGTGTTAAGTTGGGGTCAGGTAAAGGAGAACTGCTCAACGTGTCATTTCTGTAGCTGTGTTGTAAAATTCCTGTTCAGTATGCTCTGAAGCCAAAGCAGCCTCCAATCAGCCTCTGAATCGTTCCCCCAAGACTAAACAAAGAACAACTAGATCAACTGAAGTCGTTATAATGTACGTTACTCTTACTTACACCAATGTAGCAAATTGGTTTGAACTTTCTAGCCTTTTTAAATAAAAATCATCATTATGTAATGAGCTCTTATGGCTCAGCATACAGGAAGCTACCTGTATGTACTATAGCATCTATCCAGACAGTCGAACCAAGTAAGTTTTGAGAGTTTTTTCAGTTGGCTTAGGTTAACACTCGATCGGGCCCTTGTAGCCCAGTAAGGTCTCACTGCTTTGTTCTGCAGAACACTGCTAACAACTTTACTAACCACCAGTATGTAACACCATTGTTGTACCCTAGCACGTGAAGTAATTTTTATACTTCATATACCTTACCAGGCACCTGGCGGAGCATACCAAAAGGCTGACCCAAGCCTGAGTTTTAGAAGCTTAGGATAGAAATCTGTAACCATTATAAATACACACCTATGAAGGGAAGAAAGAAGACCAAAACAAACCCACAATGAAAGAAAATTCCTAGGAATGAAAGATTTTATGTAAGTATTAGATACTGCATAAATAAATCAGAAACTGATCCTTAAGATAGCTGATACAGTAAAACTCATTATTACCTTATTATGTGTTAAGGTTATCCTCAGGTCAGGTTTTATGATACCATATGCTATCAGTAGATCTTGGACTTTTTTCAGTTCTTCCTTACATTTTTTAGTTGTTGAGTAAAACTGCTTTCTTACAGGAAGATTCTTAAACAACTTCAGGACTGTTACTGTAGTACCTGCAAGCAGGTGACAAAACACAAGTAGAAATTACACTGAAAGCACATCACTGACTGGATATTGAGGAAAATTTATTTTTACTTGATGAGATCCATCTGTGTGCTGCTGCATACGAAATAAACGCCAGTAACACTAAATTAGATTGTATTACCATGGGAAGAAATATAGCAAATTAGCAGTCATCCTCCCCAAAAAAGTACCTGTAGACCTCAAGAGCTGTGATCCTCCTCCTTTATTTAGGGTTATGATTGCAGCATTAAGCTTTCTTTCGTACACACTGACAATAGGGAGAAACAGCAGTAAACAAAGTTGAAGAATCTTTCAGTGCATATTAAGTTATCTTTCATTAGTAAAATGATTAACAGACTAGAATCTAACTAGACATATCTGGAGGCAAAGGAACACTGAGCTCCATTAAGTCCCTCCACAAGCATTTCCTTTAGGGTAGTACCTGAACAGCCAGATGTCTCTGCTCAAGGCACAGTACATAGTAAGAGGAGGAATATTCATTTATTAGCACAATTATATAAATTCCTAGCCTGTATGGATATTGCAAAGTATTAAATATATGTCACAGAATTCAGTCAATTATTCAACAATTTTGACAAAAGACAAGTCAACACAACCCACAGGCTTTCTGGCCCTGGAAAATACTACCATTTAAACCTTAAACAGAGTCCCTGGTTAAAATTAGCTAAAATTAGAGTTCTCAGCTTCAGCTCTTTCTTCAGTATTTGTCCACCGAGTGGGCCTTGGCAGCTTCTGGCTTAATGGCTCCCTGCAGCCAGTTAGTGCAGAGCAGGAAGGGAGCTGGCTCAGCACTCGGCTCCCGGTTGGCGTAGGAGCGCTGCAGCCAGCTGGGGGACAACTCGTGGGCACAACATTGACAAGCAGCTGCTCCAGCTCAGCTGGGAAAAGTTGAGCTTTACGGAAGAGTTGCATCTAGTTCCTCAGGGGCACATCCTCGGCACAAGAAAAGGGCACACCTCTTCTGGGAATACACAGCAGCTGGAGCGTGAACGCGAGGGCACAGTGTGGTCTTAACAGTCCTCACCCAGCAGTGCACAAAGTAGGGCAGATGCTACCCCAAACCCACACCACTGAACCACCAAGGTCTGTCCTCTGAGGTGAGACCGACCTTTAACCTTCCACACAAACATGCAGAAGGATTGCTATTGACACAACCTTCCTGCAGGTCAGAAAGAACTGTGATTTTGGCTGGTCCTACAGCCATGCTGCTTCCAGCAACGCCTTCCTACGGCAGCAGGGCAACTCTTCCTCCTTTAAGCAAGGAGGATTTTGCTACGTACAGAAGCATTGTTTTGGTCCTGAACAAATCTTTCATATAATTATACAGCGAGTCTGCCTGGACCTGGGGCACTGAATTTTCGTAGCTATTATTTCTGCTGTCAGATTGCAGAAGTGAGTCAGAGAAGGAGAAACTAGTTTATAATTACTACCCAAAGCAACTTCCAAGACGTATTATTTCTTACAATAACGACACATTTTCAGTTGATAGACATAAAGCAAGAAATGTTTACGGCTGAAAAGATTTCATACTCAGCCTTCACCTACAGAACAGGTATTTCAACATCTAATAGAGCCTCAGAGAAACATAAAATATTTGTGGCACAGCACAACACCGGAACAATGATATCTTACCTTGCCCGAGATGGGAAGGCCTTTTAGAAGTTACATGCCCATTGCTATCTAAAGCATACTGAATGCTGAAATCATCATCAGCTGTCTTGGTTGTGATCAAAACCTGAAAAGAGTGATTTAAAAAAAAACAAAAGAAAAGTTAATTGAGAATTCACAAAGTTCAGAATGAGCTTAGATAAGATCTGCTACCACTCTTACCTTCGTGTTATTTTAGTCACCACAATTACATTTAATTAGCCTATAGAATTTTTCTTCTACGGGTGTTTCTTACAAAAATATTCTGCACTATTACTGCACTATTTTTACATCTGTTTAACTAAAAGCCACACATTTTTATCACACATACACAAAGCATAGCAATCTATAGCTACAACTCCTATATCTTCTATTCTATCCTGGGTTAAATAAACGTAATCAGTTAAATCAATTGATAATTTTGCATTTTCATCCTTTGCGAGAGAAGACATACTGTGACAACTTCTTAAATTCATGTGAGATTCCACAAACATAACGACTACTGTGAAACAACCAGTATATTATCTTTCCACACCCAAACATATCTAGCAATGAGTAGCAGCACGTTTTGTAAGCTATTAGCACAGATCAGCTTTAGCAAGACCAGTCATAAACCAGAAGTTCAATAAAAATACAGTTCCCCGAGTTCATGTATCAACATTTTGAATAGAACCACTGCACTTTAACCACCTGAAAGACATAAAGGTTATCACACCCACAGAGCATCACGATGTTTTGGTGGTTTACTTTAGTGTCTCATATGAATCATTCAGAGTTCAGCCATGCCTCTGGAGAAGAAAAACAGTAATTGATTAATTGGAAATGTACAGACCTACTTAATGGCCAATAATAAAGTACCTCTTACCTGAAACTTCAGGGGGCAGTTTGGGTAGGCAGCATGCAATTAATGCCAGGAGTGTTCAATTAACATAATTACCGATCCAAGGATTAAAGTAATACCTATTAAAGTACCAGGCCACCTCCCATCTCTTATGAAATGTACCATAGAGCTGATTAAAAGCTCAGAACAGATGGCATCCTGCTCTGACAACTCATTAGAAGGAACCAATGATTGAGGTCTGTCATCACCTATCAAAACACCAAGACTTTGGAAAGCATCTTTGGAAATCCTCGTCCAAACACACAAGCCACTCCTGCTTAGTGCAATGCGAATGTAGCCCAAGGTAGCAAGGAGTTAAACTCTAACATCTCTCCTGACCTTGAAAGTTGATGGTTCTAACCAGACACAGATATCAGTATCTTCTTGCAGGATCTAATCCTCAGCAGACTTAAAAAGAAAAATCCAAAACTTGACCTTGGTGCAACATGAATACAGGAAGGCAGAGGACAATGGAACAGGTAGATGCTGTGCCCTTAACAGCCTGAACACTTTTCAGATGGTTTTCAACTGACTTAATTACTTTCAGTTAACAAGTTAAATCCTAAATATAAGTACGCTGTCAGTGTTCTTAACACAAACATACGGATCAGACTCAGACAGGCCAGGGGACAAGTTCCTGTTTACCCAGAGGGACAATGAAGTTTGTGCAATTGCAGTAATGTACATGTCAAGGAGCAATACGGAGCCCAACAAGATCCCATGACTGCTGATCACCGAGATAAGATCAAGGCAGAAATTGTTACCGGAACCGTAGCTATGTGAGCTATCAGCTCCCTGAAATGATTTCTGCTGGTCACCATCTGCTGTTCGTTTTGATTTACCCCAATTCAAGTAGCAAACTCAGCCATACTCTTTGACATTATGTTTGCTGATAACACTAAAGAGACCTCTAAGGAATCATGTATCTGTACATGTATGTATAAGGAATCATTTATCTCCCCTTATACAAAAGAAAAGGAAATGATAAGCAATCTATCTCTAGCCTATTCTGACTGAGGAAAATAAATAGAGCACTGCTGTGACCAGTGTGAAGGAAAGGCAGGACTGACACTAATGAGAAATCCATACAGCTTCCTAACTGTATGACATAGCTTCTGGGGAGGGGAGGAAAGGCAGCACATACAAGCAAAACTGTTCAGAAAACATAAGCCTGACAGGCTGCTGGAACATCTTCTAGTCTTTACACTGATGTTTTAATAAAACTTTCACAAGCACACACACACAAAATCACAACACAAAAGAACAGACACGTTTATAGCACCTGCTCACCTCTGATATGCAGCAAATTGATCCCAAAGCCTCCCCACGAAAACCATATGTTGTCAACCTTTCAAGGTCCTCGGAAGAGCTTATTTTTGAGGTGTAGTGTTTAATTGCCATAACTGGAACATCATCAGCCTTGATTCCATTGCCATTGTCTCTTACTTCTATTTTGTTAAACCCATAATTCTCCTAAAAAAGAACAGAATATAAAGGAGCACTAAAACAGCCGAATGAATTGAGACACAAGTTTGAAGTAGCTAAGATTACAGCTTCTAGCCAATCCGATAGAAGTGGGAGTTTTGCTTATTTGGAGCAACCGAGCAACCATTAAATGCCTGTTTTTAAAATAAACAAAACAAAACACACACACACCACACCCCTCAACATATTAGGATAGTAGTGATGGTTTCTCTAGTTAAATAATGCAATCCATACCCAGCGGTTTGGAAATAGCACATAAATATAAATACAATTGAAACAGGAATTAAGTAATTAATTTTTTTAAACTATATGATGAAAGTTGAAAAACCTAAGCTTAGAAAAGGATCTCTAGCTGGAAAGCTAAAGACTTGTCACCTCTCTCATCTGTTTAGTATAATTTTTTTCAAATCACCACAAATGCAGCCCTGCATCCATTAAATCAGCGAGTCCTCATAGAGAATTGTTTTCAATATCGCTCTATATTTATGTGATTTCACTACTGCAGAGGTTTTCCAGTCTCTGTACTGTCTCTCAATAGTCAGGGCATTCTAATGGGGGCATAAAAGGGGAGAAGAGAGAAATAAGAAAGCTTGTAAAGAGGTAGAATACTTAACAGAAAGAAAGGTTCTTAGAGGCTCTTGAAAACAGCCTTCAAGGAAGAAAAGTTCAATCTTTTTGATTTACCTTTACATATAAACAACATATATTTTACTAAATTCAGATTTAAATATGTCGTTTCAATAAACACAAGCAGAAATAGGGTAAAACTCTGAAAACCCAGATAATTAGGACAGCTAAATAATACATGGAATTCAGGTTCTATAACATCTCAAGCATGTGCAGCAAACAAATGCTTCCATTTACAGCTATATGATAGTCTGCACATGTAAACTGCACCCAAAAAGAATCACAAGCCAAGAGGAAAAAGTAATTAAAGCTCCAGGATCACTAACTAAACTTCTTTTACAGAAGCATGCTTGACTCATTGAAAAGATTATGAAGTAATCTTTTACAGATTTTTACAGAAAAATGTGCTGTAACATGTAATACACCTAGGAGACCTTAAAAGTGGTTTTGCTTAGGAAGAATTTCTTGAATGAGTGCCTACCACTGCTGATGCTGTACAGAGTACATGATGGTTGCTCACAGAAACCTGACTGATTAAACAGAAGTAACTTTGTTGTCCCATCTAGGCATATACTGAAGACAGTTATGAAAAAATACAGTGTACTCCCAGGGTTATTTCTCAAAGCAAAAAAATAATGCAATTAAAACCAAAAGAAAGATATCTAGAGATATTATCTATATTCACACATAATCTGCATTCGGAAACCTCAAAAGCCCCTGAGGCAGGCATAGAACTATATGTATTTAATAAACTGATACACAATAGAAGTGTGAGTACATTTTACTTTCCCTACTAATGAATGGTGCTAAAGCTTTCTTCAGGTGAAAAACAATGCTTTTGGTAATATTTGAGTGAACCTCCTACTGGGAAGCAAAACAGAACCTAAGCAATATACCTTAACTGAACATAAAAACACATAAGGAGGTATAAATGGGAAACCTTCGACTCTGCTGCTGTATTCACTAAAGAAGAGTTTGAGCATTTTACAATGAACTCTTGTTTTCCATTCTAAATTTTACTTCCAGACCACTTAACCGCTTGAGGAAAGTGAGATTTATCTTCTTTAATTTGAATCAAAATGTTACATGAATGATTCTCTATTTCTTTTCTAATATTATTCATTTCTCCCTGCAGACATTTTACTTAAAATATTACAGCGCTTAAACTTTGTATTAACACCTTCCATCGTGCTACATGATTTAAATCCTACTGAGGTTGTGATACCATGAGATGTTTAAGTTGCTTTACCAGATCATTCATGCCAAACCACATGGTTTAACTCCCTCCTCTTTTATTCACGACTGCACGGTCCCATCTTTGTTTCAGCTACAGCTCTGTTACTCAAGAGAACTCTAAGGTCAATTCAGCTTACTAAACCGGCACAAATAATCTCCTTTTCTTGCTAGGTTACTTTTTTGTTGCATTAGCAAGCTGAACGGATCATGAAAGGCAGAAATGACTAGCCATGCCATGCAGATGGATGTAGAACTTTGCTTTTTCAGGTGATGAGATGGATGAGGTGTATGTGAGAACATCACCCCACCCTGAGAAAAACTTCCTCTGAGAAAGTTTCAGGGACTAAAGCTCCCACTTCATGCACTGGAAAAAAACAGGTGCAGAAACAAGTGTCCGCCTTTTACAACCGCCATTTCATGTAACAGTAGCAAACCTGTAGCTAAGATTTGTCCTTCCAGAATCCCAACTCTACTCCTATTACTAACACAGGCTGTTCCTCATCTCCTCTATTAATTAAAATAAATATGCAGCCTTAGTCAGTCTGTGAAGATTATTCTCATAAATTCCTGTTGTTAGAGGTCAGTAGGGAAACTGACAGACTGATGCCTGTGGAGTCTCTTTATCCATACACAAGCAATTATACTGCTTCATCCATGGTTTTTAGCATACTTTAACCTGAAGCCAGGACATCATGTCAAGAATTAAACCATAATTCTACACAAGCTTAAAGCACAGGCATGCTACAGAGGAAGTTGATCCCCTTGCTAACAACAAGACAAGCTCCACCATGTCCGAATTTCTAAAAGCAACAAAGCTGAGGTTCAAATGAATTAATAGATACCACTCAACACCTTGGAGAAAGGACACAGTTCAGTTTCTAATCAAATGACTGGATTTCAATTGCAATTAAAGTAATATCACATTATCTAAAACTACAATATAAGCTGAAGTCTTTCCCAGTGTTGTGTAAAAGCTAGTTGATACACAGTGCAAAGATCCTCAGTAACATCATCTACTGGAGTTTGGTCAACCAAGGAGTTAAGAAGAACAAAATACCAGCCAAAGCTTCCCACTAAAACTGACCACTCCCACTGTTTCTACCTGAGAACCATTTCACCTCCTGTCTGTCTGTCTCCAAAAAAGCCATTCCTGTCTTTGTTCAGGCAAATTGGGTAACAAGTCTGAATGAATCAGCTAGCCTTCCTAATCCATCTGAAAAAAGTTAAAACAATGTAAATGCTTCAAGTTTCAGAAAAAGCCCATCAAGCTGTAAAATGAAATTTCAAAGTTTCCATTCTCTATTATGCTTTTGAACTAATCCAAAGTTAATGTGGTCATTGAGCTCTATTATGTAGTCGACCTTATTTAAACGTCATGCAATAAAAATAGCATTCTGATACAAAAATACTCTTATTAAAAAAAAAAATCCCAGAAAAAGAATCCACTGTTTTACAGTATTATTATGTACAGCTGTGCAAAGCGCAAGTTTTCTCTTCACCTCTAGCACCCACGGAATAATAATCAGCAAATCTCATTTACTCACTGACAACCTGTGTAAAGTCAGGCTGGTTTGTTTATTTTAGAAATACAGCAATTTGGATTGAGCTGAACCGGCAAAAAAAATATAACAGTAGTGCAGGTGACTCATGCACTGGAAATGGTTGAAAATGCTCTTTTTAATTGATTTGGGGTCTCTCACTATGGAAACAGATGGTCATTGCACTGTGAAACCCAAACTGATTAGGGGCTTTCTCCTCTGGCTATCTGCACGGTTCTGTATCAGCACTCCAGTAAAAGAGACAAGGTTTGTTCTAAGACCTTTTGAAGGCTTCAAAACATTCTGTTGACTTCTTGCAGTTACTGATCTGTTCACAGGATCTGATTCTGATACTCTCACCCCCAAAACTGTGCACACACTACTTACTTTGGAGTTAGTCAGGAAGCAAGAGGAGCTGATCAGTTAGCCATTTTACAGCATTAGGGAGGAGAAAACACAAGTTTCTTACTATAAACAAGATTTTATTTTTTCAGAAACTATCCTCAAGTGATATGCCAACTTTTTTTAACATTTTATAAAAATAAAATTTTAGAAGTAGCCAGAACTCATGATGCTGATTAGGGACCATGCGATAATTTGTACTGTCAAAACATCTAACATGGCCACCAGTGACCTCTTCCACTGTTTCCATTTTCACCTTCCTGACAATATTTTGTAATAAGACTTAAACATGCCAGTGAAACAGAAGTCCAACATCTTTTAAAACAAGTTATTAGTCAGAAAAAAATAAATTTCTAAGTAGGAAAAGTAGCACTAAAGAAGTTCATAGTTTTTCCTCAAAATACACTCAGGAGCATAAATACGACTTACTGTTTCAGTGGGGTGTCAAAAACATTAAGTAAAACTGACTTTGGACCACTTTTATTTGAGGTTAAAATATATATGTATAAACACTATTAATACCCATCCATTCCCAAAACCATGGTAACCTAAAAAAAAAAAACTTGCAGTGAAACAGCTTTTCTTGCATATTATGTCCAATTTTTGTAAAAGAAAGAACTAGGACTTACCAGTTTAATATCAATAATTGTGGCGCTGGCATCCAAGGAATTTTCTATCAGCTCCTTCACGACACTGACAACTGATGTAATCACCTGAGAACTTGAAATGAGACGAATAGTTTCTGCTGACAGCTGCTTCATAGTGGAATAAGATTCAAAGAAACTGCAAAGAAAGATAATAGAAAAAGAATGTAAAAGGCACATGACATACATATTTCTAACTTATTATTTTACAGCAACTTTTAAATGTAGGTGAAACATAACATTACAGCTAAAGAGTAAAATTTTTGAGATACAGTAAGACCCAGCTTCCTCTGCAGTCAATGGGAGTTTTACCGGTGGAAGAAATACAATACAGGTCTAGACTAGAAAACATTATTTTAAGTAGATTAAACTTCCAATGGAAAACCTTAAGAATTCCAAGATATGCTGACCAAAACAGTATATTTCTCACACATGTACAGTCATCTCTAAACTACTGTAACATGTGGTTATGTTCTTACAAAAGTAGACAGACCACATGGTAACCCAGAATGCTTGTCAGAAGTGTCTTCAGATAATATATTTAGCCAGTATCAGATCTACTTCCAGCACTGATGCAAAAAAAACCCAGTTTTTTGTTTTTTTTTTTTTTTTTTTTACAAACTCCTTACATCATTCTCTCCCCTCCCTGAGAATTTACAATTTCTGTGCTCAGCACTGCTGTATTTTGTGTATGATTCCCAGCACCTAAAAATTCATGGAAGAAATAAGAAATACGACCTGAAGGTAACTGTTTTGGAGTTGGGAAAGAAGTGGGAAGGAAGCATAGTGGTAACGAGCCAAAAGTCATATTCAATGATAATGTTATCTACTGGCAATAATGAAAAACAAAACCAAACAAAAAACCTTCTGAATTACAGCCTTGCCTTTCTGATCTGACTTACTGTGTGCCCTCAGGCAGGTCACTCTATCATCCACTTAAAAATGGAGATGCCTTTATAAGCAAATGGAATATTATTTTTTTTTAATCACTGAAAACACATACAAAGGCTACCATGAAGAGACTGAAAGTGGATCTGCAAATTTTTGCAAGCGTTTCTGTTTAAGTACCCAACTAGACACAATTAACCAGGCTTAGGGAAAAAAAATCTTTGTTGATCCTTGCAGCCTGACACAAAGAACTCAACCACAGTTTTTCATGTATATGAGAATGGAGAGAGAAAGAGCATTGCTAGCCAGATCTTTGCACCACAAGAATGGTTCAGATTTAGGTTTCTTCTCTCCACAGCAGCACTATTTACTGGGTTATGTTACATAATGTTATTTACACTGAAAGGCAAACAATCCCAGCAGTCACGGCTTCCCCATTGATTCAGTCCAAGCTATCTACTGGAGAACACAGACCGCACGCTCAGCCACCCATCCCAAGGATATGAGCACACATAGAGGAATGGAACAAACCCAGATTTCCTCCTGACACTGGCAGGACACAGCGAGGGACTGCAGCCAACACCCCAGAGCATACTATCCTGCAGGGTATATGCAGCTGATACAACAATTACAGGACGCTTCTCTGCCTTGATATCCTTCTAAAGACTGCCACTCTTTAAACATAAAAGACAAAATAAAAACGTGCTTACTTGGGGACAAAAAGGTACAGTGTTTTGAAGAGGAAGTAGAATTAAAACTTCTTAAGAACAGCTACAGAGAAGTTTTCTCTTCATACTTGTTATTTACATTCCAAAGGGATGGCCTTTCAGATGTGGTAAAAAGATCTGACAAATCAGTTTTCCACCAAACAAACTGGAAAAGGAGCACAGGAAGACGCGTGTTGTTGAAGACAGAACAATATTAATCACATACACGCATTCAGAGAAGCGGGTTTCACAATTCTGTGATTCTATTTCCTCACGCATTCAATGCGTTATACAGGACTCCCATGCCAAGGGCGCCAGACCGGACACTGACTGAGACGAGGGAGGGTCTTAAAACAAAAACGTTGCAGATCCCAAACGACAAATTTTCTATTGAGGTGTGACTGATGCAGGCGGTTTGGGAGGGAAACCAGCTCCCGGTGTGCCCTCCCTTCCCCTGGACCCAAACCACCCTGCACAGGGCTGGCGGCTGGATGGCAGAGGGAGGAAGGGAGGGAGGGAGGAGACCCGCGGCCACACAGCCAGGCTGGGCACACCTCGCTCAGGGGCACCTGCTGGCAGGGAGCAGCCTCTGGTACTCGTTACCTATAGATACACGTCCAATCCCCAACTACTTTTACCTGAGACACATATTTCAGCTCAAACCACGTTAGTACTATAGCTCTTTGCTGACTGGGTGTATTTATAATCCGTGCTCAGCTAGGCAGGCACAGCGTTTTCTCTCTTTGCTGCCTTTTTACTCCTCTGAACGCAGTCAGTCACCTCAGCAAGGGGGGGGGGGGCTCTGCAACACCACACGCCATCAGGTAAAGCGTGAAGAAAAACTCCT
>JAHREE010000161.1:5081995-5125426 GCA_033628505.1 Tringa tobata
TTTAAAACAATACATATTAAAACACTTCTTAGCAGTTGCTTTGTACAGTTTCAAAACTTGGGTTTTTCTTTCAGAATCTTAAGTTTTCTGGATCACCGAATACAATCTGTAAAATTGGTCACTGAACAGTTTTGTTCTCAAACACAAGCAGAGTTTTTAAACAGTATTTGTGTGTATTAATTAAGAAAGTGAGGGAGCGGAGTCAGAACAGGGACTGTGGAAACCAGCTTTATTCCTGTTTATCTGGTAATATTAGTATGGCAGTCCATGGATGGTTCCTATAGCGTACCAATTGGGTAGTGTTTCCTGCAAAATTTAGTTTGCCCACATTTTTCTAGAATTGCATTTCTAATTACTCCAGAGAAAAAAAAATAATCAACTGGCATATGTCTTGTCCTTACTGTGCCCCGTTTGTGATTTCACATTGGATTGGAGTGGATTTTGCGGTGCCTGATTTTCCTCCAGGAACTACAATACAGTGATGCAGCTACAGGAGGAGTTAATTTAGCCCTGTGTTGTGAGTCTGTTGATTATTACCATCTCCGCAGGTGGCACGGAGGCTGTCTCTACGGAAGCACCCCGAGTGCCACGGCATGGCCGGGGGGAAGGCCATAGAGCACTTGGCTCAAACTGGAAACCGGCAACGGCACACCTTCAGGCTTCCCTTGCAACAGTACCGTAACTGTGACTTCTCTTTTTCTGGACTTCAGAACCTTGTCAATAAGGTCATTATACAAAAAGAAAAAGAAGAAGGTATTTTTAAACGGAAGTCAGATGCAAACCATGCTTTTGATGGCCTGTACTCGGGAAAACCCATTTGATCATACATTTTTATAGGTATTCAAGAAGGCGAGATCCTGTCCTGTGTTAAGGATATTGCTGCTGCTGCACAGCATGCAGTGGCTCTTCATATCATCCAGCGGACGTATCGAGCCATGCTGTTCTGCATAAAAAATAGCATATTACCAGCAAAAAATGCAACTTTGGTGGGTATACATTTTTTTTTTTCCTTTTTATATTTGACTATGCAACACCATTTGAAGATGCTGATGTCTTGTACCTTCTGCCTTGACAGGTGAGGAAGATGTCAGTGTGTCTTACATTGTTAAAATACCAGGATAAAGTAAATATAAATATTTACAATAGTCTTTCATAGTTTGGCTTTAAGATAGAGATTGTTTTACCATCTAATCTGACCTTCCATAACAATTTAGGCGAAATAATTTGACCTAGTGCTCCCCAATACTTGATGGCTGTTCTGGTTATAACATGCTTTCATTCAGGAATCTCTTCTAGTATAATAAGTTCATTGATACTTTTTTTTGATATGTTTTTATCCTCAAAGATATGTTCTAATCTTCAGATGCGTTCTTTATTGCCGTCTTCTGAACTTAATCTGACAACTTTGTTTTTAATAGGAAGTTAGCTGCGTGTTGACCCATCAGAACTTTTGAGTTAATGCCTTTTTTCTTTTTGAAACTGCTGTCAGGTTGTATCGGGAGGAGTTGCAAGCAATCAGTATATCCGAAAAGGACTACAGACTTTGGCAGATGCAAACCATTTTGCTTTACTGTGTCCCCCTCCAAGACTGTGCACTGATAATGGCGTTATGGTCGCGTGGTGAGAGCCGTTTCTCTTTGCATGAGTGTCTGTAACGTTCTTTAAAAGCTGACATCGGGGTCAAGAACAACCCTTTATGGTGACTGACCCACATACACACGTTTGGATAGTTATGACATAGGTTTTAACATTTGAATTTCTTGCTTAGGAATGGCATCGAAAGGTTACGTGCAGGACTTGGTGTTTTACACAGTACTGAGGGCGTCCGCTATGAACCCAGGTAAGGGACTCGATTCATTCTGAGTCTGTTCCCTCCCTCGCTCGCTGCGGCCACGGAAAGTGGGAAGGGGTGTAGAATAAAAAGAAAGAGGAGCAGAAGCTGACAAAGAGTGTCTTTGCAGACCATCTAAGCTTTAAAAGTTAGCAGCGCTTCCTTTTCAATGTAGTTGTGAAGTATAAATGGTCGTGTCTGGTGTTTACATTTGGTTTAGCTCAGAAATTTAAATTACCATACATCGTAACAGTTCTATGTATTTTCCTGTTACCATTGTGGTGTGGGAAAACCGGAGCAAGTTAAGCTGGAACACACTCCCCGTAGCTACTCAGTCACTGTAGACGTAAATCAAAATGCTCTAAGTGAAACTGTGTATTCATTATGAGCAATCAATTTAAAAAAAAGAATTTGACACATAACATCTGATAATCCTGGGGTTTTTACTGGTAATGCAGATTTTATTAATGACTTGTTAGCTAAGACTTCTTCTATGGATTTAAGTAGATCCTAGGCTTAAGGCCAAACAAAATTCTAGTATTTTCAAAAGTACCAGCTGGTCTTAAACTTGAAATTTTTTCAGGTTTTTCCCCTTTCCATTTCCAGGAAAACAGACTTGGGAAGTCTCAGGACATAATTTATTTTTTTTTATAATTTTCACATGAAAAATGATAAAATATTTTTCTTCAAAAATAACTTGCTTTACATATATCTCATTGAATAAATTGAGTTTTGTTTGCTACAGACTATACATTCTTCAGGATTATCACAGGAAGAGATACCCGTGAATCTCTAGTACGTCTTGCATTCATCAGTGAGATGTAAAATGAATTATCAACTAAAATCACCATCTAAATAGAAAAATGCCCCCAAAAGATGGCTTTGAAATCACACCTGTGTTTCCTGAATTTGGAATGGCTACAAATGCAAAGGTTTCTTTAATGCAAGGAGGTTTCTAGGTATGGCTTCAGATGGACTATTTTAGTGGTCACACACTCTGACAGTGCAGGGAATCTGCCAAAGTCCTGTGACTTCCATGCTCATTGTGAAAACAGATCTATGAATCTGCACATCTCTGTCATTCGGCAAGAATGTTATTTAACAAATACATAATTTTATTCTTTTCTAGAGCTCCCCTTGGAATTGATATTTCAAAAAGAGTTGAAGAAGATTCCATCAAAGTGCCAAAATTAAAAAAGAAGATACAATGGTTGGCATCTTAAAAAATAACTTAGTAAAGTAAACGCAACTATAAATTGTTCAATAAAATCTCTTTCAGTGCTGTTACATTTACTGACGGTACGTGGTTTACAAGCGTTGAGAATCACCTGTCAGAGAAATAAATGCTGCGTGGTATCACCAAAATGATTCCAGTTACTGCTCCACTAATGACTAAGGGTTCTAAGTATTAATAAAAAAAATAAATTAAAAGTGCGCTAATAAATAAACTAATTTGTCTAATAAACTTAGACAAATGAAAATATCTTCACTGTTTAAACTTTGTAACTTATAAGGTGTTTATCTATTTATGATATATACCATATTATAATGTAACTATATAATTCATATAAGGTTTTAACTTACACTACATGTTAAAAAAAATTCACACCTTCCACGATCGACAAGTTACAGAAAGTGAACACAAAAGAGCACAGATTTTAAAGAAGATCTTGATGTATTAGCTGTGTCAGAAACTGAACTTCAACAGTATCTAATTTTCTGCTGCTGGTGTGAGAAGCCTAAAAAATTTCAGGTATAGGGCTACTGCCTCTTTATTTTTTTTTTATAAACAGATCAGTAAAGCTAATCACAGTGTGAGTCAGCTTTTAAGATGCAAGTTCTGAATTTTGATCTGAATAATGGATTATTTGACTTTGCTTCTTGATAATCAGTATAAGGAGCTTTTACAGTATTATTCACTACAATGGTGTTTACTGGAATAAATCATTCAAGTATTAAGCACCTATTCAATAAGTTTTCTGATTCATAATGCATATGTTTAATATTGCCTCTATTTAAATACAAACAAGTAATTGGATTTGTGAGATAGTTATAAACAGACAAACAAGTTGCCTGGTTTTTTTTTAAATGTTTTAATTATTTCTTTTTTAACCTGAGGGCAAGATGTAACAAATTAACAAGGTATGTGCATTCTTTTTTCTCCAATACCTAATTTTTGGAAGAAGGTTAAGATCCCCCACTGAACACAAATGATTGGAAAAATACATAGTATTTACATTTTGTTACGTACCATTTCTGGAGTCTCATTTTCGTGGGATTTCAACCACAAGTAAGCTATGTTTTGATAAACTAATTCCTCTGTATCATTAAGGTAGTTTGTCTTCTTGGTAAAGTAATACATCATTTAACAAATTGAACTATCGCATTTCATAGGCCCTGTCCAGCAGCATGTTTATACATCTGGCTCACTGATTCCAGCATAGATGAGAGACTGAAATTTGTGAAACAGCAAGCAAACCCTTTTTCCCCCCTGTATTACGTCTAATCTCCCAACTATCCCAATATTTAGTGCTGGTCATACCTTCCTTGGGATCAACAAGCCAGTCAGTCTTGCTGCTCAAAAGTCGCTCCCTGTTTCCAAACTTTCTGAGCAATGATGAGGGAGAAACCCCTAAATAGCTGTGTTTTGTGATACAATAACTGTGAATAAAGTCCAGCAGAGGTTTCCCATCAGGGATGCAGCCTTATGAACTGGAGGTGGACTGGTTCCAGCATGCCCCAAACTTCCAAAAACTTCTGTTGTTTGGACCAGAAAGCTTGATTCTAATGCCACAGAAACTTCATTGCTTGAGACTTAAGAGTTTGAGAGTTATCAGAGTAAAAAAGATTATTATTTTTTTAATTAAAAAAAATACTTAAAGCTCTTCTAAAAGAAGTACACAGGAACAATGCCCCAAGTAATTATAGTAGACATTTTGAAATATTTAAGTGGACATGTACTTGTAACAAGGAATTAGAAATGCTATCGCGATGCTTTCCTGGCCTGTCTTAGTAAATCAAACATTACACGGTGGAAAATCTGTGTTCAACAAGTAGTTATTTGATGGTGTTTTGATGAACTGTGATTCTATAAGCAGACAAGGTCTTCAAAGGTTTGCTACAATGTCTCATTCTGTGCATTTTTATTTACTTTTGATTTGTGGCTGAAAACTGAAAGCACAAAAGGAAGTGGTGAAAATGCACCTTAGCAGCTGCAGCTGCTAACACTTCTGAAAACCTACTTAGAAATATGATGATCTTTGGTTTAAAAAAAAAAATAATCGCCAAAATAAAATTCACCAGACTTGTACATTTAAAGACAAGCAAATAAAAAATACCAACTAGGAATAATGAGGTCAATTTGTAGGACTAATGAAATCAAATCTAATATGAATCAAATCTAATATGAATCAACAATATAGTGTTAAGAGAGTTATATATTTGGTCTTTCTTTATTATAGGAATTACATAAGAAACAAGAAATGCAGGGTTGGGTTTTTTTGCTGCACTACAACAATGAAGGTGATACACTCAAGAACCCTCAGCCTGTTAAAATGCATTAAGAAACCAGTGTTCAACTGTTCTTCATTGTAGGAAGAATTGAAATGTTCAGCTTTATTTGCAGAAAAGGCTCAAAAACTGTTAGGAAAGGCTTTTAATTTTAAGGAAGGGAAGTAATGGAGCATATTACATATTGAAACAGATTCCTCAATTGCTGTATGCTATGTATTAAAATAACTATTCGAACACTCTGCAAATACTTCAGTCTTCACTCAGAACAAGGCTGTAAACTAGATGAGAGAGCCCTTGCAGCCCTACACGGCTATAGCTTTCATTTTGTTTCTACAGAAGTTTTAATTCATTATTTCCAGAAAAAGTAACTGCATTATGCAAAATAAATGGTTGCACAAGAGTTAGCCACCAACTCTGTATGTTGCCAACAACTGTACTATAGGTACAGAATTTTAACTACTGTTTGATAATGTCATTTAATCTTTTAAAAAATGAATCAAACTGGAATCAAAATACATTTTATTAAGCTACAAAAAAATCTTTATTTCTCTCAAACCTTCATAGTATAATCAGCAATTTCAGTTAAGTAAATGCCAATTTGAAATCAAAAAGGACTTGTATTATTTTAAAGACTATACTGTAGTATCTATTACTATGCACATTCCTTATGTCTTAACATCAAATTCCATCACTGGAATGGGGTCATGTTCTCTACCTGGCATATCTGTGTCAAACAAGTGAGCCTTGCAGCCTGATGGATGACAGCCAGCCCAGGAGAAAAGAGTTACTAAGCCAGCTGTAAGGATTGTTTACATCAATACCTAAGTGCTTACATCAATAAAATGACCGACAGAATTGCAGCTTCACAAGCCTTAATAATGATAAGCAAACATGGAACTGAAGAACAATTTTGATTTCAAGTTTAAAAGTGCTTTGCCTCTTATATAGGTCATTTGCACGCGTCACAGCAAATTAAACCCCTATCTGATGAGAAGCATCCCTCTGCGAATAGTTTATACCTTCTCGGGTGAATCTGTTTTGATCATTCTTCAGACTACTACTGTGCCACCTAAAGGCTATGCTGCTTTAAGGGGAATGTTGTCCTTATGATTAAGCACCTTGTACAGTTCAGTATTAGCAGCAAATATAGCACACTCGCTTGAGAAATAAATACTGAACATGGTATTAACCTGGTCTATAAGAACTACTTAGGTAACCAAGCAACAACATAGTCTAGACAAACCTACTAACTGCTGGAGCAAGCATGTTTTTCCTCATCTCTGATGCTTATTTTAACCAAGTACAATATTCCCTCATAGTCTACTAGCTGTAAAAACATACACACACATATGTTACAAGACAGATAGCAAGCTAGAACAATGATCTCTGATGAAATACCCTTTAATGACAGAGTACCAACATCAAACTCAGTTCTCCCATGGACATGTATACTCATTCTGGGCATACTGAAAATGTTGACATTTGAAACTAGGTCCAAAAAAACCCCAAACGGTTGCAGTTCTATTTCAGAACTGGCCAAGGACTGGGAGGCTGCACGGGATGGTCCCAAAATATCCAGAGTGTGTGTGGGGTGTCTGTTTCTCAAATAACGAAAAGGCAAGGCTGATGCTTGGAGGGCAGATCTCCAAGAGGTGACAAGGCCTGAGACTCAGGTCTTTTTGGCTCTGGCAACCCAGGCCAGCCCACCACTGCGCCCTCCCTTCTGAAACCATAACCTGAATCTTCTCCTAACGCACAGCTGCAAGACCAGCCCTGTTCTACAACAGAGGAAAATCTGCTGTACTGAATTCTATATATGTGACAGATTCAATATACTTTTTGCAACACTGACACGGGTTAGGAGGAGTGGGAAAGCCAACCTCTGGCTATCCTCTCTTCCCCAGAGCCCAGTACTTCCTTCCCACCAAGGATGTGTTCATAGGGAGTCTCTAGTACAAGTACACACCTACGTGTATTACTTTGATGATTAATAATAATGTCCAAGTGTGTAAAAAAACCATCAAACATTCTAAGAAAACTCCAAAGATTTATTGAATTTGCATATAGAATAATTGCAACATCTCAAGATCTTGCTTTATAATTCATCTACTGAAAGTAACTTCAGTCTGCTGCATGTGTCAGATGCTTTTTCACTGTTGCTCTCTAGCTTTGCAATGCGAGACCCAAACTGTATAGCCCTTTTGGGCAAAACAGTCGAGGCTGTAAGGCCCAACTCCCTGGCTGCAAGGCGCAGAAGCAATTTCTCACCAACTCCTCGAGGTAAAGTCAAGTCAGCTTTTTCTGAGATGGGCAGAGAATTGAGGAATGAAACAACATCTTCATCAAGAAAGGGAAACCTGAAGGAAAAATATAGATGGGGAAGGACCCTTTAAAAACTTCATACAACTTCATAGTCTTAGTTTTCCCCTTTACCTCATGCAAAGACTTCAGAGTCTGTGTCAATTCCTAACTATAGATGTACCTTAAATGGTAATGTGTCAGTACTGAAGCAAGTCTCCAAAGCAGTTACACTGTCTTGGATAAAGAAAACGTACGTTTAAACTCAGACGCCTGGAAGTTTTCAAAACTCAAGCAAAGAAGAGTAAGAACAAGCACAAGAAATGCTGGGTTTATATAAAACAAAAATTACGAGAAAAATCAGAAAATACAATGGAAGAGCAAGACAAATTTTAAAGTAACATTTCTCAATATAACTTCTAAGTATTTAAAAATACTGTATGAAGCTACACTGTAGTTGTTATACACAACAAATTCTGACAACATTCTGAATTCCAGGCATTCATATCTAATCACATACATGATTAACAGCATCGCTTGTCCACCACTGCAACTCCTAAACTGAAAATGTGCAACTAAGAACACATTTGGAAAAACACTGGCACAAAGATCATGTGAAAAGACCTTTCATGCACCTGTTGTCCAGCAGCAGCCTCTGCTACTGGACAACAGTGAAGGAATTTTTTGCCAGTTGGTGGTAGCATGGAGGAAGTAAACACAAATAAAAGGATTCTTTAACTATTGTGACTTAACAACCAGGAAATACAATGGATATTGATCATGTCTTCACTGCATGGGCAGGAGTATGGGGCTTCTATGTTGCACTGTCATTCTCCAAAGTCACTCCCCAAATGACTGCACCAGAACACTTCAAAGTTGTGCAGAAGACTGTTCCACTTAAAATGATAAAAAACAATTTGATTTTGACTATTTCAACATCTGCTCTGCTTCTTAAAACTTCTACATGGAAATCCAGTGTTCAAGTTGCTGAATTTCCTTAACTCTCTCACAGTACTACAGACCACTTTTTAAAACAACAAAACCAAAAAACCCCACGACACAGTGCGTATTAATGAAACTGCAACAGAACTTGGAGACAATAAAATGCACAGAAGTTTCAATTAAGCTTTCCGTTGGGGTGTTAAAAGCAGACTCTAACTGGCAAAACCAGTTTTGCTTCATGTTAAAACAATAATACCTGGCTTCTTTTCCGTGATCACCAATAATCCTGTCATCTCTACCAAGATTTCTAGAAGAAATGCGATCTAACTCCATTTCAAGTTCTTTATTCAGACCCTCTAAGCCGTATTTTTTGAAGCAAACACGGTGTCGAGAATACCCAGCAAGCTGTTCATCTGCTCCAATTCCTGTAAGTACAACCTAAGAAAACAGAATAAATGAAATCTTTCTTAACATCTGTGCAAGCTAATAATATGTAACATCTTAAATAAATATTTACATTTACTACTACATCTTAAGGAGAATAACTTTAATACACATTTCTAAATATATTACCTATTATGATGGGATGTGCCTCACACATTTACAGAGCCCAAAACAGTTCCCAGTCACTGGAAACTTGAAGTAGGTTCACAATCAGAAGTACACACTGAGGCAAGGAAAACACACCGAAATAATGTGTGCATCACAAACATACCAGTGTCTTGTAATAATGTCTTTGGTATTTTCTGTAACAATAAACAGCATATATTAAGCACAAGCCTTTTTCAAAGAAATTGCTGCTGCAAATTACGCAGTATGGTGTTGGTTCTACGTAGTCATCTGAATGTATGCCTTGATTATTATTAATTTACCAGCTGCTGGGTTAATAATGACTGCATTATATGAAATAAAAATGTGTCATATTGTTCTGTCTAGTCAATGATAAGCAGATAAAATGTTATCAAAAGAAAAACACCATTACATCTGGTCCACTACTGTGCCTTCAACAGCAATTCACTATAAAGGTGGAAGTCTCAACATAAACAGTCAAGTGTGTTTTACTAATCTGACAGCAGCTAGTGGTCAACTGATTTTGACCTGTGCACAGTTTTAAGTAAGCGATGAGAGAATGGTAATTTTGCTTTATGTTTTATTAACTCATGCCCGTTTCAACATATTCCAGACCTAAGGTGAATTTGTATGTTGTACAAATCTGAGATGCACATCCTTAAGTACATCAGTCAACTAAATTAACTGTGTTCTACAGCAGTAGTTTTTACACAAATTATTCCATTTTTTGTTGCTGGTTTTTTGTGCTTTTAAGATCTAGCAACTAGTACAAAAGCAACAGAATCCTCAAAAAGCAAAGGCAGCAGTGAACTGCAAACTCCTGAAATCAGTTTATTCTTCCCTACACAAACCATCAGGAACTGGGAAGCGAGAAATAAGAATCAAATTACCAAGAAAATAATCTAGTTACTAAAAAGATTTTACTTAAAACTATGTACATGAAAATAAGTTACAAAAAAGAAAGAACTACTTTTTGTAGTTCTGTCGTTCAATCAGATTCTAATTACAAAAGATTCCAAGTACTCATCTTTTCTGCCATTAGTATTGAGATTTTATCATATACTGTGCCTAAGTTACAAGCTAGTAATTTTGCAGCCATCAGGATGCTGGTACAAAACAATGTTACTTAATATTTAATTAATGTTTCTCCCTCAATTTGTTAACCTATACAATTTGGATTTGATAGCAGCTACCCACTTTTAGAGTTGAAACTCTAAAAATTATAAATGATTGTTGTTATTTTTTTTCCTATCACACTTGCTTTTTCAAGCTTAATGAAAAGCCTTACACGTTACGTGACAAAAGTACTGAATGCAGCTTTTAACTCCAGAATCACACAAAGATTATCAGAACAGAACTATTCAATATTTTGCCACTAAACTTCAGAAACCTCACAAATATTAAAGATCCCTGATGATTTCTAAAACAACATAACTGTTTTTACGTTTACAGGTCAAGCATAAGGCAGAAAACAACCAGTACCTTTGCAGGACTTTTATATGGTTTCAGTTCTCCTTGGTTACTAATAAACCCCTCTCCTCTGGAAGCAAACCAAATTGCACAGCCAATGCTGTCATCCAAGACTGTATCCAGTGGATTAATTAAGTGCTTAATGCATTGTTGTCTCATTCTTTTCAGTTCCTCTGGCAAAACATTAATTTCCACAAAGTTCCAGGTTCTTGAAGGGTTAAGGGCTTCTAATTCTTTCAGACCTGCCCTACCAGTGATTCTGTCTGGAACATCAAAGCAAGATAAATGAGCATCAGTTTTAGCATGAAGATCTTTATAACTTTCTTGAGGACAAAGCAAATCAAGCTGTACGTCCCGGTTGGCATGGTTTTTAGTGGTACCCTTTTGCTTAGTTTGTTCTTTTAGCAGGAAAGCTACGTTGAGAAGATCAATTGGTTCCTCCAATGGTACATGTTTATCAGCAAGGGCCGCAATAACCGTAGAATCAATGCCACCAGAAAAGAGCACCGCAATGTGTGCTTTCCTATTACACGTGCTTGGAAATTCTCTCGTTTTCTGATCTTCTTCTCTAAAGAGAGATAAAACCCGTCTCTTCACCGCTTCATTTAAAACATCGATAAACTGATGGACTAATTTTTTCTTGTGTTCCTCTGCAAGAAATCCTTGAAGGGTTTCTACAGAAACCATATGGATAATGTTGTTAATATTAGTGCCTGGACATTCACCTGAAGCTTCAGAAACTGTTTTATTTAAGGGGATAACTGGTGCTCTGAGACATAGTTTTGATTCATTCATCACAAGCCGTATGTGGTTTGGTAAGTCTTTCGAAACTTGGTCCAGAATGTTAATGAATGTTTCTTCTACTGCTTTCTCTTTGCAGCTGTACTTCCATGGAAACAACGTTAAAGACAAAGATTTAGTTGTTGCACAAGTTTTGAGATCAATTTTGAAAATTCCAGATGCTGGGACTTCTTGCCATCGGTTACTTGATTCGAAAAAACCGCTTACAGATGTGAGACAGAGAGCACTGTCAACTTCATTACTGAACTGCCAAAGCAAACTGCGACGACCAAAATAATCTCTACCAAACCATAAACTGTGTCTGGATGCTTGATAATAAATAAAAGACCACGGACCCTGAAGTGATGAAAAGAGTGACAAAATGTCCGCCTCATTACTGCATGATGTAAGATGATGAAACATTACTTCAGTGTCATTCTCTAGATGTCCAACATGCACTCCACCGAAAATTTCTCCATTCCAAAGAAAAACATTGCTATTGGCATCTTCCAGAGGCTGAGGAGTCACTGGTCCCCTCAAGTGAAGCACATGGCCAGAAAACAGACACTTGTAAGTGGGATCAGACACAGTTTTTATCAACTGTTGGCTGCTGTCTGGTCCTCTTCTTCTTAGACAGCAGAGTATGTCTTCATTGAAGAAGTCATGGATAGCGCGCTGGCTACACAGGGTAACAACACAACAAATACCACACATTGTGACTTTTAATCCAGATGGACTATTTCTTGATTTTAGTCTTTTCTGAATTTTCCATCTCCTGATGTGCCTTCTTTAATTCATCTAATGTATCTGTGTAAGAGAAAAGTACACAAATCATCGGTTTCAGAAACTGCTATGAGTGAGTTTATGAGTAGTTAAGTTTAAGAGTGTATCTAAGAAATTAATAACTCCAGCCACTTGTTCAATAAAGGGATGAATGTGCAAGGCTAAGTAACGCAAGTGCTATATTTGTGTTACATCGAAACTATAGCTCACTGTAGCTTATTCCTCTTTAATTATAGAAAGACTATGATTTTTTTTTCTCCCAGAGAAAGCCACACTGCAAGTAGAACAATTAGGGGAATGGAAACTACTGACTATATAATCAGGATGACTTAAACATCTGTAGTAAGAAAACTGCACTGTCAAATAAAATGTCAACACTATCAACTCAAATCAAAGATAATGAAAGCAGAATTGTTCATTCCAGAAAATAAATTTGTACTTCTAAATTTATACATTTCTAATGTTTTTTCAGTCATCAACTCTCTTTATCATTCATTCTCCTACCTCCACAATCCCACAGATTCATTCTTTCAACTATTCTACTTTAACCTCCAGTTTAACTTATTATTTTCTTCCTATTCATCCCATGCAACTTTTATACTTTTTTTTTTTTTAAGGGACGAAGTTCTATACAGCTGCCCAAGGCTGAGAACAGGGACTCCTTTACGTCCTTGCAGATGTTCTCACTCTTCCTACATCTTCTGCTCTTTTATCACATCCATGTATCAAGTGGAAACACCTTCATATTTATCCAAACCAGAAAAACAAGCACATCTCTGAAGTCGACTTTGTATTTGATATACAGCTGCCAGTTTTTCATTTTAATATACCTTTGAAATCTTTAATAGCTACAAATACAGCTTTAAAATAGCTAACTATTTGATTAGCTTGATGAAAATTGATCAACCTGATCACTGCAAACTTACTTTTGCACTGAGATAGAGTTTCTGTTCGGTCGACAAGGAAGAATATGTTGCTATTGGGTTGCTGCCTATAAACTTTCTGTAAAACAAAAACAACGCTGCATTAAGTCAAAGCAACAAACTCAGGCAACCACACTGCAACGGAAGCTGACACAGGTCTACCAAGATACCCCTTCATTTTTATGTCAGAAGGATAAGCTCTGCCCTGACAACACCAACATTCTAATGTCGTACCATCAAAAACATTTTATGATAAACTACTGACTGTTCTGCATTTCTCTTTTACTTATACATGAGGATCACATTCTATTTTAAAACATATACATGAAAAGTAAGAAATCTTCCGATCAGCTCAAACATCTCAATGAATAACTCAGATAAAACACAAAAAGGCAAAAAACCCCAAACCATACTGTGTTACAGTGCACAAGGGCACATAATCAAATAATTTGGAGGATAAATTATTCTGAGAGCATCTGTACTAAAATCTGTATTAAACCAAATTAAAGACAGTGTGCTCAGATTATGTTTGCCTTCTTGTCTCTATGCTTACTTCTCTGATGCGAAAACGAAATAGTCAAAAGCAAATTTGTAAATGCTTACCCGGTTCTTCTTCAAATTAGAAAGCTCATCAACTACAACCTTCTGCTCTTTAATCTGAAAGGCAAAAGATATACCCCAATTTAATTATTAAAAATAAACCACTGTATTATAATCCTGGTGGTGAATACACTTACTGATATTTTAAGACAGCTACATGCATATCCAGTTGTGTTCTCCAAACGGACCAGTGATGACAAACTTCTAGAAATAGGTTACCTTGCACAGATTGATATTCTTCCTACCCTCAAAAGCAATCACTACTGGGAGGCCAGAGTACCTCTAGCTATTTATAATCTGAGATCCCATTTTCCCCCAGAAAAAAAGAAAACATGCAAACAACTAATAAAACATCAAATAACTTTTGAAAATAAAATTTAACATATTATCTACAACAGACTGTATAATCACAGGTATTCTCCAGAGTCAAAATGAAACCAGTAAGAACGCCAAACCTCTAAAGCCATGTTAAGAGCAATGGAAGCCTTTCTATTGCTCTGGAGTTTTGCATAAACTGCCTTATTGGGATTTACCACTCTGTTCAACAGCACTGGCAGGGGTGGCAGGTATTCCCATTTTCTTTTACAATGACAGCAGTCAATGCTAAAGAGCAATCAGGATGACCATCATAAAAGCCAACAAAATAGAACAAAAATATGGTCAGTAGACACTGAGTGCTTTTTATTAGAAACAAACAATGCGGTTTTCTTCGTTCTTCTTTTGTGTCCCCTGGAATTGGTGCAACAGTAAAAAGCTGTCACAGAGCTAAGTTAGCCAAACTGAATGTGGCATACAGAAAAAACTTTTCCAGCAGCTACATTAATATCTGATATTTACAATTCCAACAGACAAAACAGCAGTATCATCTTTTGCCATGGACTAAACCAGCCACTTAAGCATAACAGAAATTACAACCTGCAATGCTGTTATGTCCTAGCTTTACATCTTCCCAAGCAATCAAAAATACCACTGACTATACAATATGGCCATGTAGAAAGAAATCATTTTTTGAGGGAAAGCAGTTCCACAGAACTTGACAGATTTCATCCCGAACAAAGCTATTGGCGCCACAGAAAACAGAGCACATTTACGAGAAGCGCCAGCCCCTGTGACTGAAATCCCCAGTGATTTTTTGAACAGGTACAGCTGAAGTAGACATTACACCGAAAAACCTCGCTGCGACTCACCTGACATTTCAAAACTCAACTTGGAGCAGCAAGAACCACAAAACTGATTTGACAAGAGAGCTAACAGCAACGCCAACGAGAACTGGCCACATGACAGATGCTCTGCTCTGAAACCTACACCCAGAACCCCGCATCNCGGCGGGGCCACGCGGAGCGCCCAGGGGCAGGCGCAGCTGAGCACGCGCGAGCCGTGAGGCGCGAGCGGGCGGGGCGGGGCGAGGCGGTGCCGTCGCACCTGGTGCCCCTTGGCGGTAGCGGATAAAGGGGCCTGCTCCTGGCGGCACCGGGGACCGTGTGTTCGCCTCGTCTGTGAGGTGTTTTTTGGCAAGGGCAAGGTGAAAATGCTGTCTGGAGCAAGGGCTGGAAACTGGGCCTCGCCGAGTGTGAAGAGGGAACACGCACAAAGTTGAATACAAGAAGTTTCACCTCAACATGAGGAAGAACTTCTTCACTTTGAGAGTGCCAGAGCTCTGGAACAGGCTGCCTGAGGAGGTGATGGAGTCTCCTTCTCTGGAGACATTCAAAACCTGCCTGGAGTTGTTCCTGTGTAACCTGCTCTAGGTGGGCCTGCTCTGGCAGGGGGGTTGGACTAGATGATCTCCAGAGGTCCCTTCCAACCCCATGTGATTCCATGAAGAGGAAAAAAAGAAGTGCCTTGCCTTGGAGCCATTCGTGGTGGTGGTGACCCTGCACTGGTGTCAGGCATTTTGCTTAAAGGTATTCCAGAGGAGATGTGAATTATACTTAGAGATTACACACTTCCCTCTTGGGTAGGATGGTCTTAGTATTTCTTTATCCCTTCTATTCTACTACAGATATATCACAGTGAGACATCTGTCTTCCTGTCTGTTTAAGGGGCAGGATGGTGACAGCACAAGAAAAAATACAGTCTCATGATTTGCCACTAAAAATAAATTTAGGCTGAGAAATAGTAAAAGGAGCTACTTACTGTGACAGTTTTGAAAATGTCTTTCAGTGCAACCAATGAGGAATTAAGATACAGTTTGACTTACAAAAGGAATTGCGTGCTCTTATCACAGAGTTAATTGATGAATAAACTGCATATTGCAGGAAATTGGAAGCCTGATTTTTGTGGAAAATAGATAATATATTTATTAATGACTACTAGTGGTTATTGTTGGGGAGTTTGGGTAACGCTTTATCAAAGTGGCTGATGTAGGAACATTACAGGTATTTCTTGGTCTCATGTTATCCCTTTCCCTCTTTTACATATTGTGTAATTATTCTAAAGACTCCAGAGCCATTCCAAACTTACATACTACTACAGAAAACTCAGTTGGGATAGAAGTGTCATAAAATCCTATAAGTCCTTATGCTACTGACTAATACAAATATTGTGCAAATCTTCATTAATTACTTGAAATATTTCCTACTTTAAGAAGTGAGGTAGGAGTGTTGACTCTTGCTACTTTGTGGCCCGCATAATTGTAGGTGTTATGTATTCTGATAATATTTAGAGCTTGTGGCAAGGTTACGCCTCGTTTTGGTGGTATCTGTGAGCTTGGCTGGAATACCGTGGTGTTGATTGGAATTTTTGGCAGTGGTATAGGAAGAATATGGATTTTGGCTCCTAGTAGAAGCATGAAAAAAGACAATACTTAATGATACAGTAAGAATATTTAACAATATAGCAACTTGTAAATGATATGCTTATTTGCCTTCAGAAAGAGAGACTGAAGTTATAGTTCTGTAAAAGGTCAGTCTTGCTCTTTTCTCCACCTTCGGTTGCACATTTCTGCCTCCACCCTTGCATCAGCATGACTGCTTGTGGGATTGTGTGACGAGGCAGGTTAGGTCGTTGATTTGGCTTTCTTTGTAGTGTACCAGCGCTTATGTACTTCTGGCAGTCCCAAAGCAGATTAACTGAAGCTGCCTGGGGAGCTGTTGCCTAGGGGTTGGAGAGATTCTGGGCTTTGTCCTTCAAATTCTAGAAGAAATCCGCACAACTGGGTTGCATACGAGTTTTGACAGTTTTGCTCTGTGTGCTTTGTAGTTCGTCGTTCTTGTTCTGAGGAGTGATTTGTTTAATCTGGGTACCTCCCAACCCGCTGCTACCTGAGTGTTTTATTTGCTGTTGATAAGTTACAAAGGTTGATCATCAAGTAACCCAGAAGTCAAAGTATAATTACTGATGATCCTTTTCATGTTCAGTAATAAATACAGTTAATGTTTATTAATCAAAAATTCATCACTGTTCCTGAGAATGTTTCATCAGTTGTTTCATAAAAGTGATGATAATGGTCTTGGGGCATAATAGCAAATGTGGTCTTACTGCAAATTGCTGATTTTTCTACTGATATGGAATGTTCTTTTGAGAAGTCCTTAGAATGAATGGATTCCTGCAATATGATTGCTCCTGGAATTACCCACATTCATACTCACAATAAGAGCAGCTGTGTTTAAAACTCAACAAAGGAAAAGGTCAGCCCCATTTATCTCCCTGTGCAGAGCTGTGACACCTTAATTCAACTCGATTTCAGGGCTGCTGTAGTTCTGCTGTTTGCTATATGCTTGCACTGTTCTTCATGAGAGGTGGTGAGATGGCTCAGGAGTTGATCTGGCTGACAACTAAGTGGGCAGTGTAGTTCAGTGATACATCTCCACTCAATCTGCTTGGCTCTTCTCTTGTGTCAGCTCAGGTACTCTGAACTATTTCTGGCACAAAACTGTTTTGGGGAGGTTAATAATGCCTGACACATGTTCATAAAGTATCAAGGAATATTGCAGAGTCTTTTGAAGTCCTCACCTTTTCAGCATCTGTGATCTTTACAAATACAAAAAATAATGCAAATTACTCAAAAAGCAATGCAAACAGTTACAAAACAGGCAGTCCTTGCTGATGCCCAGAAGATATTTTAAGTTGTCATTGCGTGTCAGCAAACATATGACCAAAACAGTATCGGCAAATAACCAAGCTCAAGCTTTGACGGACTGTTATTAAAAGCCTGCTGAAAATGTTCAGCCATCCTTCTGAAAACTGCTATCAGTCTTGAAGACCTCTTTTCAAGATGTTGGCAGTCTGTGTCAGATGATTTTAGAGATGTGAGAGGCACAGGGTAGCATTCATAATGCCTTTGGGACTTAGCAGTGCCAAGTTTCCATTCTTTGCTGCGAGCTAGGAATCTGCATGTGCTCAGTTCTGTATCAAAGTTGGTGCTTGGGAACATGTTAAGCCATGATAACTTGACTGTGGGTTCGCCATTTACTAAGTTCAGCTGTAAGTGACAGCAATCTGAGGAAACTTGTCGTGCTTTAGAAAAACCAGCCTTGAAGGTCCTTAGAACTTGAGCAGTACCAGGACAATTGTAGCTCTAATGTTGGCCACAAGAGAGCAAGCTGAAACTGTGCTGGCTGTTCAGTGAATCCACAGATAGTCAAAGAAAGAATGGAGCCTGGGGCATAAGACAGGTAGATGAGGTCTCTAGATGGGGGAGAGCCTGGTCAGAGGGTATTTGCAATTATGTTTTTTTGTCTTTTCTGGAACATTTCCAATTCTGATCCTGGGTTATTTTGTATGTGGAGATTGTAACTTTAGAATCCATGTGAGCAAATTCTGAGATGTAACATTGATCTCTACATTAACTTCTCAGTTGAACCTACATTTTAATAACTTACTAACTCATACTGGTCTAAGAAAATTAAAATTGCTGAAATTAATCGGGTTAGCTTCATGCTAATTTGATTGAGACATTGGGATTTGAAGGGAGTTAGGTTAGTTTACACAACAAGGGATCTGGATCTATGTTCTGGAATGTATGTAAAGTTGTGGTTTGTTTCCTTAGGATAAATATCTAGATTATCAATTGCGTAAGAAAACTTACAAACCCTCTAATCATTCTGCTTTAGAAGTCCTATTACTGCAAACAAAACACAAAGTCTGAGCACTTAAATGAACTTGAAGTACAGTCGTTTTTTTCAGTATTTACTTCTGATACACTGTTAAAACAATCAGAAAACTCCTTTGCACAAAACTTCTTCATAGGTCAGATGCATAAAATTCTTAATTTTCTAATTAGAAGCAGAATTTAATCACTTTCACATGGAAGACCTTAAGGCTGTTGTGAAAATAGCTGATAACTTGCATAGCATCAGCCTATCATTAGTTTTTACAGTCTTATTGAATTCCTTAATGCTTCTGAAAGTGTTGGACTGAGCACCTTGTTTGTAAAATACTCCCAGCGTAGTCTTTCATCTGATGATTTAAATAAAAGAGGGTTTAAAAATAGACTTGAAAGTCTACTCTGTGTTCTTCAGCGTAAAACTGAAGTAATTCTTATGAATGCAAAGAGGACTTTTCTCCACGTCTTATGTTGCTGTAGCTAATAACACAGGTTGACCCTTAGTTCTCATAATCTTTCCTTCTTTAGTGAAGAACACCTTGTTGTACACTTTGCTAGAGTTTAGAAGAGAGTTGAGAAGTTTGTGTGAGTGGTAGTTTGACTTAGAAAGATAGAAGCAAAAGATTTGGGTTTGTCACTTGCTTATGAACTCTCTTTTGTTATAGGGAGTTCATAATCTGGCACAGCAGTCCCTCACATGCTTTGAATAACCAACACACAGGTTTACTATAGTAACTGTCTAGTTTGAATATGGGATCAGATTTCCAGATGTATATTCTGAGCAGCATCTTCAGGGATCTTAAAAAATCAAGCGCTCTATCTTATAACTAATGTTTTGTTTGCAGTATGAAGCTGGAAGTCTGGTGGCTGAAAGCCCTTCTGTTGATGCCATTAAGGACTTAGAACTGCTCATGAACACCAGATGGACCTACGCCTCATTTGCTTTACCTTGGACTGGGGCATCTTGATGCAGATCAGTGCTGATATTTCTGCCTAATGAGAAGGGGAGAAGAGAAGTGCGCCAAATACGCTCCGAGTGAGGAGTCAACCTGCCCAGTAAGTCTGCTTTTTGCAAGCTGAGCTAGGAAGCCTGGAGAAGACTTAGAGGGATAATTATGTGCTTGCTTCTATTTCCTGTTGGGAGTGCCTCCCTGACAGTAAGTACTGTGTTTAATACTATGTACAACTGATATTTTCTTGGAGATAAAACATGGGGATGAGATTGCTTTGAAGGAGTGGGCAGGCCTGAGCAGGATGGGCTGAAGGTACAGAAGTAGCAGCCTGCTTGTTTTACTCTAATATGGGTCTTCCAGAATCAGGGACTTGGTCATTTTGGTTGAGATAGGAACATGCTTTATGTGACTGTAACCTTCAGACACAAAATGGACCCGCCTAAATGTGAGCTTGGGCAGACCAGAACATGTCTGAGTTGGATGGAGAAAGGGGGAAATGCATGTTAGCTTTGCAAGGCTCTCTGAGGCAAGAGTGAAGGTAAGAATGCTTGTTCTAAGATACCCATTTGGATTAGGATCTTACCTAGATGGACTTATTAAATGTGTTGCTCTGAAGTGCTTTTTGACCCTTTGTCCTCATTGTTACAGACATTTGGACTTAGCGCTTGCTATTGAGCAAATATAGCCACTTGGACACCAATGAGAGAAAATGTAGCTTTTCCAGACTTGGAGAGTGGAGTTATTTGAAAGGAAGCTTTTAGGTTTTCAAATTCTAATGTGCCAGTGGCCATGTTTGTTGGGCTTTGTTTATCTTTGTAATTAATTCTTTGTGTAGGCTATGCTGAGGGCTTCCCATTTACCCATTGTCCTTATTTCTCTCTAGCCTTTTTTTCCCCCCCTCTACATGAAGCTTTGGTACAAATCAGCCTGCACGTGTGGCAAAACAACCTAGGACCAAAATAACTGAAATCTTATTAGAGCTTTCAGTCTTGAGGGTTATACTTGTTCACCATCATTTTATGATGAATATGATACTTAGATTAGCTCTGAATGCTTTAAGGGTCCATAGAACTCAAAATGCCTGACTGAAATAGATAAATACAGAGAGGAAATCTAAGCCAAAGTTCTGTGAGTTGTCAAAGCGAGGAACAGAACTTCGAGGTCCTGGTTTTTCTTCACATGTTCCACCTACGAGCATTATTATTTCCATGTTGTCTACCTAGACTGTAGTAAAGCCTTTGACACCATTTCCCACAGCCTGCTGCTGGACAAACTGGCTGCTCATGGCTCAGAAGGGCATACTCTTTGCTAGGTACAAAAACGAGCTAGATGGCTGGGCCCAGAGAGTACTGGCGAATGGAGTAAAGTCCAGTTGGGAGCTGGTCATAAGTGGTGTTCCCCAGGGCTTAGTGCTGGGGCCAGTTCTCTTTAATATCTTTATCAATGATCTGGACAAGGGGATCAAGTGCACCCTCAGTAAGTTTGCAGACAACACCAAGTTGGGTGGGAGTGTTGATCTGCTTGAGGGTAGGAAGGCTTTGCAGAGGGATCTGGACAGGCTGGATCGATGGGCTGAGGCCAAAGGTATGAGGTTCAACAAGGCCAAGTGCTGGGTCACAACAACCCCATGCAGTGTTACAGGCTTGGGGAAGTGTGGCTGGAGAGCTGCCCAGTGGAAAAGGACCTGGGGGTGTTGGTTGACTGTCATCTGAACATGAGCCAGCAGTGTATGAGGCCTGTATCAGGACTGGGGAAGCAATTGTCCCCCTCAGCACTGGTGAGGCTGCACCTTGAATACGGCATTCAGTTTTGGGCCCCTCACTACAAAAAAGACATTGAGGTGCTGGAGCGTGTCCAGAGAAGGGCAACAAAGCTGGTGAAGGGTCTAGAAAACAAGTCTTACAAGGAGCAACTGAGGGAGCTGGGGTTGTTCAGCCTGGAGAAAAGGAGGCTGAAGGGAGACCTTACTGTTCTCTACAACTCCCTGAAAGGAGGTTGTAGAGAGGTGGGGATTGGTCTCTTCTCGCAAGTAACAAGTGATAGGACAAGAGGAAATGGCCTCAAGCTGCACCAGGGGAGTTTTAGGGTGGATATTAGAAAAAATTTCTTCACCGAAAGGGTTGTCAAGCATTGGAACAGGCTGCCCAGGGAAGTGGTGGAATCGCCATTCCTGGGTGTATTTAAAAGATGTGTAGATGTGGTGCTTAAGGCACGTGGTTTAGTGGTGGTTTTGGCAGTGCTAGGCTAATGACCGGACTCGATCTTAAAGGCCTTTTCCAACATAAATGATTCTGTGATTCTATTTAATGTTTAAATTACTATTGCCATATTTAAAATAAGGCTATTTTTGCTTTATGCAGTCACTGTGTAGAAAACTATTAAGTAGCAAGTTGCTGTGTGTCCTATGCATTACTATGATTGTCATCTTATTTGGAGTCTAAACATCACTGAGACTTAACTGTTCTCCCCAACTATTCTGTGAAACACCATCACTGATCCTATACTCTTTCCCACTTTTACCACAATTTTTGGAGTAATTACAGGTGTTACAATTAAGGAAGAACAATGTATAGTAGTACAAAAGGGCTGTAACTACTATGAGGTGTAAGAACCTCAGCTTTTAGATAGTATACTAGCTCTCAAAAGGTTTCTGTTTCTTCCAACGCAGAACCATTAGAAGCTAAGAAACCAGCAGCGTAAATGTTGGTATGCTTTGAATGTTAATAGCATTTTCTGTAGCTGATACCGTTACTTGAAATGCAGTAATGTTGACTGAGTTCCTGGTATTCACAGTGCTGATTTTTGAGTATGATAACTCATCATTTGGAGAAAGAATAACCACATGGGAGAGGCATTGTTACATAATTCCTGGCATGGATTTTAACTGGAGGATATTTAGCAAAACATTACCCATGGCTCAGAATTTAACAGTAGTTTAGGTAATAGCTTAAAAAAGGTCTTTCTGCCAGTGATGTACATTAGCATATGTGAGAGAGGTAGCCTAGATAAAACATACAGTTTTGCACCATTGAATATTTAAGTAGCATGTCATTTTTATAAATACTCCAACATTTCTTTCATTAAAGATACTGGTATTTAGCACTTCTGAAATCAAGACAGTAAGGTAGCTGTCTGGAGGAAAAAAAGGCAACCCAAAACTAACATTAGATACCTGTAAGTTACAGGTGCAAACATTTTAAATGCATTTCATGCTGTTAGGGCAAATTTTTAAAACCTTTTAAACAGAATAGGAGAGTATCAGTGTAACTTGACAAACATACTCAGAAGTAGTGGCGTTGGTTAATATTGGAAGTCAGAAATAAGAATAATGAATTTAGAGTAAACAACCTTTACCAAATTTTGCTTACAATCTCAATAGGTTGAAGGTGACAGTTATGCTAATACCTGTTTATGTGGGCATAAAGAAGGAAAATTTAGAGTGGTGTAGCAGGAGTATTTTATGAAACTAAACTATGAAGGTACCCTTTTTTGGTAGGATTGCAAGTAACATGAGCAGTATGTGACTACATTTGATTCTCTCCAAACCAGAGCAAAAAAAAAAAAAGAGGCATGACAATGAATTGTAATGAAGGAACATAAATTTCTAGAATTAGTCCAGCCCAAAAGGATGTAAGTTCTCTCAAAAGAAGGGAAAACTGACAACTGTTTTTCACTCTCTTTGTATCTTCTTAGCCTTCTCAGTTGGTTTCCATCCTCAATGAAGTGTTGAAAAATTATTATCAGGGAGTGAATAGATTTTAGTCCTTGATATGGAAACTGAAAATAGGTACTCGAGGAATGTAGTAGGTTTGGACTATGCATATGTTAAATGGATATGGCTCTTCTTTGTAATGCACCAAAAATAGCCAATAATGTTATCTCAGTCATAAAACTACGTCAGTATAGTTACGTCAGAATTACAGGACCAAAATGGTACAATGAAAATTTTGCTAGTTCTGATACATGGCACTCGGGGGGGGGGAGGAAATAAGTTAGAACATAAGATAACAAACAGGTGGCTGCATGGAGTCAGATCAAAGGTCCATCTAGCTCTATAGTCTGTCTCCATCTGTATTTGATAAATGAAGCCCAGGGTCTTCATGAAAAGAAGTACACACAAGAGAAAGCAATTTGTTTCAAGTGCTGATTACACTAAAAAAGGCAATCTATGTGNACAAGAGAAAGCAATTTGTTTCAAGTGCTGATTACACTAAAAAAGGCAATCTATGTGGCAGAAGTTCTTTTGCTTTTTGAAATCATACTACTGCCTTTAACAAGATGAGGTGGACTTGTCTCCTACTGTTTGCTGATCATGGAGCAGCTGGGCCTTCCTATGAACAGTGTTCAAAACTGAAAAGGCAATTCAAAATTTAAAGCAATCCTTAGGCATAAAGAGTATGGTTAAGATGTTGACGGTTGGACCGCAAGGGTTATTGAGGGATTTATCCCCAGTGGGGAAAAAAAACCCCACCCAACCCCCTGAACAGTAGTGTCACAGACTGTGCCTGGCTTATTGGTGAGTAGAGTTCAAGTCATGTGTTTGTCACAACTGTTAAATAATTTATACTGCGTTCAGCACAATTAAAGCAGAACAGACAGGTTTGGCAAATACCTGCTGAAGAGGCCTTGTCACCAGCCCTTGCAACTATCAGATTTGCTTTATTAGGTAAACAGTTACTGCAAAGATGACATTAAGGTATCTGATTAAAAATTGTATTAGGTAGAAGGAGGTCATGATCTCTTTAAAAATCAGAGGAAGGTGATTATTACTCTTTCTTCTTTTGCATTTTACTTTTTATCTGAAGTATTTAATTGACTTTTAATCCTCTGTTAAGTGCACTAAATACAGTCTTACATGGATGGTTTGCTACTGAAATAAGCGCAACAGCTTCTTAACAGTACATAGAACCATTTAAAATACTTTAGATAACAAACGAAGGCTCTAGCATTCAGTTACTGTGCATGTAACTTACACTTTGTTGTTTACTTCATCTTTACACAAAGTGTTGCCAGGAGACTTTGCCATGCTTATTTTCAATCATGCACTAGAATAGACACTTGCAAGCTGTATGCTTCCCCCTTCAGTGCTTGACCTTTATTTTTTTAAAAAGAGAGCTAACAGCTAACACCTTGGAGAATAAAATACATATTGGTATAACTGAAAAATTGGAAAATTTTGTTCAGATATGGTATTGGGAAATAAAAGGAGTTTGTAGTTAAACTCTAAAAAAAAAAAAAAAAATTTCCAAGTTAGTGTCATGCCCAGGAAAGAGTGAAGTAGAGATAAAATATTGGATGCGTAGACAGAAAAGCTTAAGAAATCATTAGTGAAAATCAAACATGAATAAAGTGGAAAAATTGGCAAGGGCTGAATCATCTTAGAGAAAACAGTTTGGAACTTGAGAACTGTGTATTAAAATTATACGCTAAGAATAGATTAGGAGACTCTTTAGAAAGCAAAGCAGAGATGATAATACTATGCAGATGCAGATTTGGTTTGCAGAACTACTTAAATAGTTCTAGATTTTTGTGAATTTCTGATTAGGTCCAGATGTAAATCACTAGGAATCTGTAGAACATGCCCATAAGTTTCAGCAAGCTCTTGTGTTGTAACTCACACTAGTTTCAGAAATAAGTTTGGATTTGATCAGATTCTGTTAATAAGTTATGTATAAAAAACAAAACTGCTGTAAACTATTCAGAAAATATTGTATGGGTAGTGTAATATATAAGAATAATTGCTCTATGTAGGTGACAAGTTCAGACTTCTCCTAGAGCATAAACTCATTTCAGGATGAAGCCTTAAGTGACAAGAAATGTTATACCGAATAGCTGTTCCCATCCTGAAGAATCTAGAAGGTACTTATGAAGAGAGTCTTGATTTCTAGTGGACAAACATTGTTTGAAATATTTAACAATTAATTAAAAGCTAAAGAAGGAAGTTAGGTGATCCTCAACACTCTCAAAAAAAAAACAAACCCACCCAAACAAACAAGAAAAAACCCCAACCCAAAAAACATTTAAGGAGAACAGGAAGACTTTTAAGTAGTTTCATACCTTAATAGATGCACTTCTTTTGATCCGCCTTGCCTACTGATAAAAGACTTTCTCTTAGGCTTGATGACCTCTGAGGATGTCAGATCCTGCTTTGAAAAGGATTTCAAAAATCATCATAGATAACTCAATCGTATTTTTTTCAAGTTTATCGAAGTCATTAAAACCTGAACTCAGGTGAATTAAAACACTAGTAGAAATGGAACAGCAAAGGGAGCAGTTTGCACATCACATATAATGAATAAGACCTAAATGCGCATCTAAGATCACTGCAGTTTACTATTTTATTTCAGGCACTACTCCATTCTGAAACCCTGCAGAATGGCTTATTTATTTTCATATTCCGTATTCAGTATATACCTCAATATATTATCCTGATATATTCAGTCTTATTCAAGCTGCTTTTAGATTTTCAAAACTGAAGGTATTTTTGTTTGACAAGGTAGAACACATGGCTGCATCATGCACATGGCTGGTGAAGGAAGCTAAAGATTTGACTGTAGTTACTGGACAATTCTGTTTCTAGCCATTGCAAAGTTGTGTGTCTCATATTCTGATGCTGAGGACAAAGCTGAGGATACTGATGGTAAAGATTTTCTGTTGTTCTGTTTTCAGTATGTAGATATGGAAGTGATTTTGGAGAGTGACGGAGGAGAAGGTTTGTAGTATTCAGCTTCTTCCCAGCAGAGCTTCTAATGACAGGTTGCGCCATCTGTTCTGCCTACGTATCTGGCCCTACACGGAACAACAGTGAGGAAATACTTGCTAGATGATTGGCAAGATGATTGCTAACAGTGTTGACGTTAATTATCTTTCTGATCTAACACCTCACTGATACTATATGGTTGACATGTGGGGGAATTTATTTACAATTGTATTAGTTAGAACTGGAAAAATGGTTGACTGAGAAGCCCAAATGGTAGGGGTTGTTACCTCTTTTTAATTTTATAACAGAAAAAGCTCTGGTGGGTGGTGGAGTTCTAATATATTTAGAACTGAAAATATTCATGTTGCACATGGTGGGTGAAATGTAATGCCACAGAAATTCCTAGTTTAAAGTGTTCATTTGGTGTTTTTAAGACTAATTTTATGAGGATTAATGATTTTTTGTGTGTGTCATAGGGTACAATAGAAAAAGGAAAACCAAATTTCATGCTTCAGTGTATAAGCAGGTATCAGAAGGGAATTGGTTTACACCCTGAAGTCTCCTTCTGCACTAGTGTGTACAAATACAGCAGTGAATTGCCCATCTACTGAAATCTGCTCTGTAGTACTGGCTCTTGGTCAGAGCAAGGCCACACTGTCAGACACTTAGATGAATGTGATAGACCTTACGCTCCAGTATCAAATCTTTCTTTTAAGAAGTCAACAACAACAAAATGGCACAGTATCTTGTGCTATACCTAAGTATTGCTAGCTGTTAAGTAATAAAAGAATCTCACAAATGCCGACGTAATTGGAGTTGTCTTCCTGTATGGGAACATAGGCAGTTGGCAGTGCTAGCCTTTGGTTATCATCTTCAATTATGATGGGGTTTTGTACTAATTAGCATGAATAATTAAAAATAACTGGGTTCACTGGAGTTCTTTGAATTTCCATTTTAGCATTAGAATGTTTTATTTGTTTTTCCACTGAAGAAAACAAAAGAGAATTCTGCTTAGGCATTAATATGATGCATCTTTAGTGATTTTCTAACTAGTTTGTTTTTAAAAGTAAGACTTTAATGTAGCTGTATATAATAAGTAGGCCTTTTTGCAATGGTTTATGTCTGTAAATTTCTGATTAGCAGAGTAGATGGCAGTTGTTTTCAAATAGTACTGACCTCATGCATAGAAAAACGATTTAGCAGCATTTATTTAATTCTTTATAGTTTGTTTCTCATCAGTGTAGTGCTTGCTTGGATCAAGTGCTTCTTACTGCCTATGAGTAGCTTCTCTATGATCTAATAGCAGGCTAAATATTTTTGGGAAACTCAGCAGTTGAGGTGAATAGGCTGAAGATATTTTTATTTGTTCCATGTGTTACTGTCATTTTATGTTAGACTGTACTTTTAGACCTTTGTATTTGAAAGTTATTAAGCAAGCTTCCTGCTTGACTCTGGTGCCATTGCTTCATTTATTTACTTATTGTTTTATTGTGAAATAAAACTTTACCTCTGAGAATTTTTAAAAGTCTTCACCAGCTCTGTGTTAGTATGAAGTAATCTCCATTTCCTAGCCTAAATTATTGCTTCGTACCGCAGTGCACAGCAGTGGAACAGCTGCAACATCCTGACTGAAACTTTTGCATTTGTCCGAGGAGGGAGAATGGTGCAATTGGGCCAATATTCTGCCCTTGAGCACGCTGCGGTCTCTATAGTTGTATCCAAAAAAGTCATCTTCAAACCAGAAGGAATATTAATTGGAGGAAATTTCCCAGGTAACCCAGCCAAGTTTAGAGTGTGCCTTATAAAATGCCTTCCCTATGCAGAAGCTTTATCTAGCAAGCTGTTTTCCTGCAAATAGAGATTTGATGACAGACCTCAGTGCCACGCCTCTGTGCATAGGTGTGGGAAGAGCATTTATTGTTGCTTTGTCTGGGACACAAATGGTGTTGCTGATTTTTAATTCTCTGAGGTGATGAACATCCTGGCCTCTGTCTCAGAAGGCACATATGTACACCTCAGAATGAATAAAAGTCTGTATCCTGCAGTATCTTGTTGTCCTTTTCTGTTTCCCTAACTACTACTTCCACAGCTGTTGCTCTCACTTTGACTCCCTGCGGTTCTCAGGGTGCAAAATATACAGCTACTTATTCCAGTTACTGTTAGTTACTGTTTTGTTGATTATTTTGGCAGGAATGCTTGCACAGCTGCTTCTTTTCTTTCATAAAACATCCCTGGGGACTGAAATCCTTGTTCTGATGACAGTGAGAATGTTTTCAGCTTGTACTGAAGTCAGGTGAGAGCTCCTAAAATCACTACACTAGAGCCTTTAAGCCTGCAGAATTTAAATATACCAACTGTGAGACTGTTCATAACATAGCAGTGCCATCTGTTAATGCTTTACAATGCACTGAACAAAGGTGGGATTTTTTAAGTTTGTAGCGCAGCATCATCTCCCTTGTATTTTATTCTCATCACAATGCCACAGCTCATATTGTATGGACTCTGTAAAAAAAAAAGAAAAACCCTAAAAAAAACCCGCAAACATTTAAAAATGCAGCTAGTTATGCCTCCTTAGCACAAGAAAAGCAATTCCAGGGTACCAGTATCAATGAGAATGAAGCAGGAACAGATATAAGAGAGATCTAGCAAGTGGAAGCATTAATTAATTTTTTAGATGAGATAAAGAAGATGCAGATGAAGACGGTGAAGCAGTGGAACAGGTTGTCCAGGGAGCATTTGTAGTCTCCAACCTTGGAGGTTTTCAAGACCAGACTAGATAAAGCTTTGAGTAACCTGATCTCATAGCTGACCTTGTTTGGACCAGGAGATTAGACAAGAGACCTTCTGAGGTCCTTTCCAACCTGAATTGTCCTATATTCAGATCTCTGAGATCAAAAAAAGCTTGAAGGTGTCTAGCACCTGCCACAATCTGGCCTGATGTTTACCTGCAACATCTTTCTTTAATTGATTGCCCTTCTTTCCAGTGAGGCTACTCACATCTCCTGTTTCTGTTAGATGACCTGCATCCATGTGGAATGCTACCGAAAACCTTATTCCCATATCCACTGATCTGCTCCAGACTCCAGTATAAAGATTGTACTGATCAGTTGTCCCGAAGGCTGCAACGGAATTTCTGTTAACTTCCATGAGGTTATACTGGAGAGAGCAGAGCACAAGGACAGTGTGTACCATATTCATTACATTTGCAGGAAGTTGTCTGTTATTTTCTTTTGTGTAGTCAACTACTAGTCCACTACTGAAGTCAATTTCCTTACCTCTTTCATGGTCATTAATGATAAATTAACCTTTTCTCCTAGCTTTCATATTTTTATCACACTGTTTGCTATAGAGTAAACTTTTTGACCTGGCCAGCCAAGCCACTTTCATCCTTTTACTCCAACTGGTCTTTAATTCCCGTGTTTTTTCTAACACCTAAAATAAAATAAATGAGTTGCATCTTGCATTTCAGATTTTGCTTTTATTAATTCTGCTTCCCTTCTTGTCACCTCTATTCAATTCTTTGCTCCTGCAGCTACACTCTTTGCTGTACTGCTGCACAGTCACTGCTGTAATAGCTGTACTTTATTGCACAATTCTTGTGCAGATGGGTCACTGAAAAGCTGTTTCATGTCAGAAAGCACATGGCAAACATACTGGGAAGGCATGAAGTGGTGAGAGGGCTCTGAAGAGCTTCAGGGAAGGTGATGGCTGTCTGAACTTCAGCACCTCTTCAGTGACTACATAAGGATCTTCTTTCCTTGGGAGAGCTGTAGTAAGGTTAGACACTGGATATTGGCTGGTCAATAGTTTTCAATGTCACAGGTCCAGTGCTGTTAGGTTTTTTTATATATATATCTGTAAAAATGGTGTTTGAATTGCCCAAGCATCTAGTATAAGATACATATATCTTGTAGGTCAGGAAAAATGGAATGGTAGCCCCAGTACTTAGCTTTGTCCCTGAGGAACACCCAGTACTGGGGACAGTGCGTAAACATATGTTTTAGGCGTTAACAGGGTGACTTTTCTTCCAAAGAACAAATCATGACAGGTGAATCCTGCAAACTGCACAGTTTCTACTGGGATTTTTAAAAGTGCTGAGCATCCTAATAGAAAGGAACCTTACTGGTATCATTGGGGGAGGAACTCAGCTTTTAGCCCTTTTGAAGTTCTCATTTTTTCAGTATAATAGATCTGTAAACTGAACTATGCATTTTTTTCCTATACAAAGAATTCTCAACAAATACCCAAACAGAATTAGCACAGAGAACTGACCTCATTTTTATGATCTCTCTTATTTATAATGTCACAACTAATAGAGTACTGGATGTTAAGCCTCAGCCATTGTTCCGTTCAGTTGATAAAGTATCATTGGCTTATAATGGTCATTGTTCTAGTATCACTCTGGGTACAATAAGGTCACTGTTCCCTGTCTCCTGCTCCTAGGCCTCTCTGTAGACTTAAGCTTTATGTAATATGCATGTGGTGAAACTAATAGTAATATTCTTTGAGTGCTGCCTCTGTTTTCAGAATACTTGACCGACCTTCATGAATTTAACCTCTTACTGGCCTGTTAATTATAACACATAAAATAATCATTATTCTATAGATGAGGAAATTGAAGAATATAAAACTAGACACGACTGCATATAAGAGCACTCTGAATTTACTATTCACCCACAAATGTTAAAAGACTCTAGAATACATCTCTTTTTATAGCACAGGAAACTAAGACAAAATATGCACTTGTTTGGGAATGCACAAAAGACCCATGATAGAACCAAAAATAGATTCGGACCAGTGGATTGTCACTCCACAGCCATCAAGCTGCTGATAAAGCATAAAGAAAAATGTGACATGCTATTAGTATGCTTCTCCTGGAGTTAGCAGTATGTGATGTATTAATTCAGTATCAGTACCAGTGGGTGTGCAGTGTAAAGCTTGACATAGGCTAACTGAGCACATGCCAAATTTCTTACACAGACTCTGTAGTTTCTGCTCAAGTCAGTGCTGCCATAACTAGATTGGTATTAGAGACTGCAATGTAGGTGCACCCTGTAGCAGTGACAAAGCCAGATGCAGGATGAATCCAAGATTACTGATTAGCAAGCTACTGTACCATTTCATTTTGGTATCAGTAAGGAGAAAGCAAGCAGTGAATTATCAGTGGTTCCACCCAATATTCAGTTAAGCCACTCAAGACCACAGAAATATCGTTGGTTTTCTTCCATATTCAGATGTGACTGTTCAGATGGAATGTCACTTTTTTGCAACTTCTATAGTGATGTTATACATAGAGCTCTTGAAAACTAGCGACTGTGTGCCATGGCTTGGAGATACAGCCTATGTTTGTTTTCAAGCTAGCTGGTACTTTGTTTGCTAAATTATTACAACTTGCTGCCTTTTTTTATAGAACCTATGTGTGTGCTTGCCTGTGGGCCCATTTGAAAATGGGCCAGACAACCTAGTCTTCTTTTTGATTGGCTAATAAAGCACACACCCCTTCTTCCCACCTTGTGGAGATGACAAATTATTTTTTACTGAGTTGCCCACAACTAAAAATGCATTAGGCCTGAAAGCAAATTTTGTTTTAGCATTTAATAATACCTTGGTCTTTCAGCAGTTTTTCTTGTTCTCCTTAGACTGAAAAAAATGGTTTACTCACTGATTAGGTACAGGAGAAGTAAAAGTGGACTAATCACTTGATTAGTATAGCATGTCTGGTATTTCATGTACTGATTCACACTGAATAACATTCTTCTTTTCTGTTGCTGTATTAGATCATGATAATTTACCTAAGTCAGCGGCAGTACCTGACCCAAACACAGCAAATCTTAATTGGTAACAAACTAAATATATAGTTCAAAAATATTTATTAAATAATTTATTTGAATAGTTTATGAACAAACTTTATTTAGGGATGGCTAGTGAACTTTCTTAACTGAGCTTTCTTCTGCTATTCCATATTACTAAATTAGGCTGAGGAGTTGTGATTTCATATATAGTTGCATATATAAAGCTGACACATAAAACTTTAAATAGACTCATAGAAAGGACAGGCTTATTAAGTTGGGTAGAAATTACGGTTGATTTACGGCATCTAGAATACACCAATGGCCTAACAGCTAGGACTGTTTTGCCTGGAACTCAGCCTTGAGTAGAGGAATCATCAGGGAAAGTAAGTAACCAGAATTTTATCAGCACAGAACACCAGGCTGCTTCTGGTCTGATTGTGACCAAATAAACACGAAGCTGCCCAAGATGTAGTACGGTTTTGTTGCTAGATGAAATAATCATAGAATCATAGACTGGTTTGGGTTGGAAGGGACCTTTAAAGGTCATCTAGTCCAACTCCCCTGCAATAAGCAGGGACAAATGTATCCTATAATAAATGTATCCTATAGTTTGTGGTGATTTTTTAATTTTATTTTCATAATATAAAAGTACAATGAACACCCGCCATCAACAGTGTACTTTGATGCTAAGGCACAAAAATAAACATTAGGAATGGTCCCACCTTCATAGAGCTGATGACCAATGCTAAATGTATTTGTCACTTTTTTATAACTTACCAGCTACTATTATTTGTATTTGAAAAAGTGTTTATCAGATGCTTCTGTAGATACATGATAAAAGACAGCCCTCTACACACCATTTAGTCTTGGAATCTAATCTGACAATCAGTTGGACACATGATTAGCTGATAAATAGTTGAACATGTGATTTGCTTGAATCAAACATTAGCTAAATACAAAGTGCAATCATGGGTGAAAATAAGTAGAGGAGAGAATAGACAGCAGTCACAAATCAAAGTTGGCTTCTTTTTTTTGCATGCCTTCTGCAAGTATAGACTGTTTTTGCTGAAAAGGAATAAGCGAGTTAGTTCGATGCCCTCCTAGCCTTTACTGTGGATTTGGCCTTTCACCTTCAAAGTACTTTACAAACATTTATTAATTATCTTTACAACATTCCGTAAGACTAGTAGATAAATATCACCCTGCTAATGAGAAACTGAAACACAAAGGTGGAGTCATTTGTTCGTCGCCGCATGGTGAGTCAGCAGTGAATCTAAGATCAGAATCCAGAAGTGCCTGGCACCCAGGCTGTTGGTCAGTCGCTGGTTTTAGTCTCTTTCTCAGTCCTGTCTTCCTGTGTGCCAAAGCTGCTTTTTTTTTTTTTCCTTGCTTTCTTCCTGTTTGCCTTCTACTTCCCACAGGCTCCCCTGGAGATCAGATCATGTCCACATGGGCAGGTACAGTCTTGAATTTTCTTCCTTCTCTTATCCGTTCCTAATTAAGTAAATGTCCAGCCTTCATGTCCCGTAGGTGCTGTTGTTGGCCTGTGAGTTTTAGAGAAAGTAATAAACCTTGAATTGAATGTATCTTGCAGTTGTTAATTTGATATATCAGAGCATAATTATATAACTTTATGAATTAAATGGCTGTACCTAACAAAGCTGAATCACAAGAGTGAATTTCATGTCTTGAATAAGTTAATGAAATACTTTTTTCATGGCCTCCTTTAAATTTGTAAGTCTAGGCACCTATGCAGAATGTATAAGGAACTGAACTATTTTATTCCAAACAGTGATTCCCACAGCCAATTTCCATGTTTTTAATGATCTAAGGAGTAATAATTGTGAAGATAAGCATGTTCCCCCAGACAATTTGGAATGATTCTCACCTTCCTAGTGAGTAGCGCCTTCAGTTACTATTACCACCTGCTACTCACTACAACAGCACAAGCTCATGTATTGTAGAGACCTCATTTTGTCCTTTCAGACTGCCTTCTAAAAATCAATCAGGACAAGTTCCCCATTAAGACTCCATCCAAGTGATCATAGTGCAGGAAGTTATGTAAGGCCAAACTCATGGCTTCCAAATTGCAACTAAGTGATAGTGTTTTGATTGATAGACTATAGGCTTTTCCAGTGGAAAATGCTGGACAATGACTGAAGAAGAATTTAGGAAAACTGAATGTGGCTTGCAATCTCCCTGAACCTCAGTTCTTCCACAGTGTAGCTGTAATACCTAGTGCAGAAGTGCTGCCAAGTCTCTGTGTAGAAATATTGTAGAAATATCTCTGAGGCTAACATACAAACCAAAAATTTGCCATGTTAATAAACACATGTTGTCCTAAAGATTTAACATGTCCCCAGCAGCCTCAGTGAGGTTTTTAGAGAGTAAAAGTTTGTTCTGTTTTTCTAAATTTAGACATCCATTATCATCTGAGATGACAAGAGGGTATCCTGTCTGCCACCCCGTTAATACACCAGAAGAGCACAGGTCTCTTACAGGACTTACGTTGTATTTGTTGTTTGGGTGTTTGAGGTAACACAGGGGTCTCTCAAACTACATGCCTATGCTTAGGCAGCTTACTTTGGCCCTATGTAGTATGCTGTCACTGTGCAGTTTCTTAGCTAGGTTAATCATCATTTTGAAATTTGTTATGCACAACAGCATAAACAAAATACTTGTTTTGCAACAGGAGGTACGAAATCCATTGCTGACAATAAAAATGTGGTCAAAACAGAAAGACTACAGAAGAAAGGAATTCACAAATGAAAAACCTGTGCTCCTCAGGATGGTTGTGAATATTGTGTAAATAGACATTAGTTAGAGGTTTAATTGTGTCAATGTTTTCTTTAATAATTATATGTTACAACAACTCTTCTGTTTGTTCGCAAGGTTAAATACATCACAACAATGCTTCTGACCATGTCTGACATCCAGAATTGCACCTTCACTTAAGAAACATCCTCTGCCTGTTTATCCTATATAATTTCCCAACCACTTCGGAGCCCTATACTTAATTGACTTTGGCATGGACTCTCATCCTGAAAACACTTAGAAGCACATGCATGATAAATAATTAACTATTTCTACTGAATACAGTAACGGGCAATTATGTGTTTTTATAGGACTGAAGACATAATTAGCGAGCAGCCTATAGATTTAAAATACTACTTACTTGAAATTTACCTTGAAAAGCAACTTAAGTCAGTCTTTTTTGCAGTGAAGCAAGAGCCCTGCCTCAGTTGAGGTCAGAAAAAAATCTCTATGATATTAAGAGATTATTTGAAATTCATTGATCTTGCCGTTGTTTTACTTTTTCCGTGTGCAAACCTGTGCAGTGGAGTTTTAAGAATATAGCTGATATACAGCTGTTCTTTGCAGTGTTAGTAGTATAAAGACTTTGTTAGATTTTTTTCTTTCTATAGTTGTTTGAAGTTGTTTGCAAATATTTGCTCTTTTTCCTGACACTAGTATGGCAGGAAAGAATTCTTGCTAACTCACATTTGCCTCACATTCCATGCTTTGTATGACCAGGACCCCCATGATGTTGCTACCTTTCTGTATCAGCTCCCTTAAGTTATTAATGTTTGCTCTCTTTACGTGCAAAATCTTAAAGATCTGATTGTGTTTATTATATTAATTTAACTTGATTTTAGCTGAATTGACTAATGAGCACTGAATACAGACTTATTCTTCATGAACAGTTCTTCTGTAATGTCTACTTATTTACAACCCTTCCTCAAATTTAAATCAACACTGCCTTTTCAAACAAACAGGATCTGGTTTTGACCATTTCTTCTTCACATACACTGACTCTACTTGGTGGATCTGTAATGGGATGTATTTACATTTCGCCCAAAAGAGAGGTCCACAGCCTGCAGTTTGAGCAATTTCGTGCTGAAGGTGATAAAGTTTCCATGATCATAGAATAATTTAGGTTAGAAGGGACCTCTGGAGGTAATCTAGTCTAATGTCCTGTTAAAAGTAGGTCCCAGAGCATGTTATGCAGGGACTTGTCCAGTTGTGTATTGGACACCCTGAGGATGTGAATTACCCAGCCTTTCTGGGTAATCTACTCCAGTATTTGACCACCTTTGTGCTAAAAAATAAATAAATTCTTGTAGTTCTTGATATTTCTCATGTTTCAACTTGTTTCTCTGGCCTCTCATCCTATTACTGTGCACCTCCCAGAAGAGTCTGGCACCATCTTCTCTGTATCCTCTAAAAGTGTTAAGATGTACCCTGAGCCTTCTCTTCTCTAGTGTGAGCAGGCCCTGCTCCCTCAGCCTCTTGTCTTATGTGGTGTGCTCCAGCTCCCTGACCACCTTTGCTGAACCTACTCCAATATGTCAATGTCTTTGTTGTCCAGAGGAATGAAAAACTGGTCGCAGCACTCCAGATGCAGTCTCACAGCCATCAAATAGGGAAAAAGATTAATTCCCTGGGCCTGCTGACTATGCTATTGTTAAAACAACTGAGGATGCAGTTGGCCACCTTTGCTGCAAGGACACGCTGATTCATGTTCAGTTTTTGTCCACCAGGTCTTCCCCATCCATTTCTTCAAAGCTGCTTCTCATGCAATTGTCCCCCAGCCTGTACTGTTGGATGGAGTTATTCCATCCCAGATATAAGACTTTGCATTTGCTTCTGATGAATTTCTTATTGAAATTTTGACCACACTTGTTTTTAAATTTTTCAATGGGCGCTTATTCTGAGACTTGATTTCCCTAATTATTTAAGTGTATTACAATTTGGTCCATTAAGCATAATTGTTCCATGAAAAAATGTACTTTATCCAGCTGTCTGGGTTAGGATAACAGGTCATTCCATCCATTTGGGAGTGCTAGCCATAATAATAGGGTGGAGAAGTGTTATGGCAAGATAACAGCAAGCTATCAGTCATATTTGTGTTTTCTTGTGAGCTTGATTTAAGCTAATGAGTAGATGTGTGCTAAGATACTGGAATAAAAAAGCTCCGCAAATACTGTAAGCCACATTTTCAGCTCTAATAGAGCAGTGCTTGCACAAAGCTGAAACTGAGGGCTAAGACCACCATTGTGGCCAAAGACTATCTCTTTGAAAAACATCCTGAGGCAGAGTGGTTCGTATGTGGTCACTGAGCACAGCAACATAACTATGCCGGTGCCAACAGATTCCACATACCATTTTGGATAGTGCAGGGGGACAAGGGGATGCGTCTCCCTGGCAATATCTCTGTAATACAGGTGTCATTAATGGAACAGAGAGGGAGTGCTTCCCTTGGTATTACTTTAACTTTCACTTCAGATAAATTAGAAAATTAATGTAACAATATTAATATTGAATGTTCTTGTTAGAGCCACTATAAAAGAATTTTTAGAGCTAACTTAGAGTTTTCAGGTTTTCTTTTTCATTTTTTACTTACCTATTAACACTAAACACCTTTTAACAAAAAAGCCAGAAGATGGAGAAAGCTTTCTATGCGAGCAGCTTTACCTAACAGACATACGAGTTAGTTGATGTTTACTAGTGTTACTGAAGTCATATGCCATCAGTGACAAGAAGGTGTCAGGTTAAAATTGAAAGAATTGAAAGCTAAGTAATTGTAGAATGATGGCTGATTACTAGATGGGCTATTATGAATAATTAATGTAGTGTTAACACCAAAGGATTATATTAATGATATTGCAAAAGGGGAAAAGACTGGCTTATTAATTCTTATAAGATATGGAAACTTAGTTAATCACTGTCTAACATCAAGTACAGTCAGATGGTAGTACAAGGTTTTTCTCATACCTACAAATACATGCCAGAATCATCTATGCAGGCTTTGCTAAAGATTTATTTGGCGAAGTCCCATGCTCCAGTGCAGAGCCCTGTTCATATTGGGTGCTGTCTATGGGCGAAGGGTTCCACCCATATTCACCTGCAAAATTGATGCCTACAAAACTAATGGCTGTTGAGGTGAATATTATTTGTATAACTGCAAAACAGTGCAAATAAATGATTTTATTTACTGATATAGACTTATTTCATCGTGTAATTCTAAGTACTTGTACTTCATGCTTTGCCTGCCAAAAAATTAAAGTTGTGGCTAATTTGAACGTTGGAATATTGGTCTCCAAAGACAAACATGTTTTTATAAAGACCTCTGGGAGACACTCAGAAACAGAAGTTGATAGTGCAACTGAAACTCTTCTAAGGGATTTCCCCTTTCCTGCTGTGGGATCACTGATTCTAAAGATTATTCAGTTCAAACTAATGGCAGGTTAAAAGAAGCTTTTATTCCCTGGTTCACTCCTATTCTAAAAGTCTTTCAACATTGTCTTAGACCTAGGAAAATTTTTTTATTATTATTTCATTTAAATCAGTGGAAAGTAAATGCGTGTGGAGTTAAATATGTGCTTTTAAGTATTTTCTTGGCATAGAATCAGAATATTGCAGAGAGGTGAACAGGGATGTAAAAATCTGATTGTCTTAAAGAAGTCAACTATAATCTTCAACGGGAGTTCTTCAAGAGAAAAATATCCCCTGCTTATAACAGGGTTTCTTTCTTAAGGAATACAAATACTCCCTGACTTGCTTCCACATTTGATTTTATTGTATGTATCAAAATTCCTGAACATCGAATTAAGAAACAAAGGCAAAATTCATACATAGTAGAAGGCTTTAGGGAAAATAATAAATCCCAATGTTTTCATATTGCACACTAAAATACAGACAGGAAGCAAAATACTGTTTATTGTTTTATTTTTTAGTGATAGAACAATGATACCCTGTAGGAGACAAACTGTAGTAAGTTCTAATGAAGAAAACTGAACAAAATGAGCTTGAATTGCAGATAGGCCCTTATCTTACCCTCCAGACTCATTTCAGTCTCTTCCTCAACACCCAGTATTCCAATTCAAGTCAATATTCCCACTCTTGAGAATTAATGTTTAGTACGATATAGGGAAGGTGCAGTGATGCTACTGTTGATGTTTGGGGGTGAAATATCCACTTGTTTCTAGTAGATGTAGTGTTTTCTTTCTTTTAATTACTTTTTTTCTCATTTGGTACAAGATGCTTTCCTTATTTTTGTTTTGGGCACAGTGCTCTCTTAAGACTGAGGAAGATCAGACAAAAGGAGTCTTACTGAAACAAGTTGTCACATGTAAGATTTTAAGCAAGTTGTTTTGCTTACTATTTAGGCCATCACTTTTCAATTACAGACATCTTATTTTGGGCATGTATGTGGGCACTGAGCTGGTTCAGCCTCCTCAGCTGGAGTTTTGTATAAGCTAGATAATTCTAGCCTCTCCAAATAAACCTCTGAATTCTGAATTTGCTAGAGCTCCTGGATGGTTTTCCTACAAGAGTTTGTCACAGGAGTTTAGCTCTGGTCATGAAAACGATGATTCTTTCAGGTTAAAATGACTGCAGTCTGTCATCTAGCCCTGAGAGATGGGAGCTGTCACTTTGAAGTCTGCGAGAGACAAATCCAATAGGAGCGTCAGGCTATGAATCTTAGAGAAAGTGGAAGGGAGTAGACATTCACTTCTGAAGATTAGTATGTATAGATACTCAGATTACTTACATGTAAGTGAATAAACAGAGTAAAAAACATCTCTTTTGAAAGGAAGCAGGAGTCCTAAGAAACCTGAGAGACTTTTTTCCACCCCATCTCTGCCTGTTTCCCTGTGCAAGTGACAGCTGATACTGAGACGGTGGTTCTGGCAGTTGCATGTGTGGGGTTATGAGCAACAGAGACAGAGCTTTCCACGACTACATCATAATCAAGGTCAGTTCAGTAAAGGCTTCCCTGCTTCATCCTTCAAAAGACTGCAAATTATATATATTCTTTCCAGTTTTGCTAGGCCTTGTGTAAGCTAATTGAGTAAAAAAACCACTTTGCTCACCAAGAGGGGCGTCTTAATGAAGTGTGGTAACATCATGATAATTAAACTTCATGAAACCTCTCAGCTGAGTGTAAGATCTGAACTTACATGAGGTCTTTCACTATTATTCACGCCTCTTTTGTTAAACCATGATGACATTTGTGGGTATTATTTTGTAAAATTGCTATTGCTCTACATTCAGCAGCTCTATTACAAGCACAGTGCATGAAGAAGCTGCCACTGATGTGGGCAGTTGTTTAAAGCCAAAATATATCCTGTTTTATTTTTTAAGACACGTCTTTCCTGGAAGTGTATCTTTGAATATTCTTGGCATCATAGTTATGCACTTACCAATAATTAAAACATTTTCAGTTGTTTACATCTTGTAGTTGAATGGTTGCCCTTGTTGCCAGACAAGTTAAATATGCTATAACTTTTTTTCAGTTCTAGACAGCTGTCTCATTAGAAACATTTTGAAGAATGTTTCTGTCTTTTGAATTAAATTGTTGTATTTTAATCCGAAACTTAAAAATTCTAAAATTAAGTCCAGCATTTGCATTTCTTCACTCAGATAATAACTAGAGAGACGACATTAGTCGGATATTTTTAACAAAGCATAAGGAAATTATCCACTCTGAAACTTTGTCTAGGAAGACTACAACATACATGTCTTATTATTTCCTATGCGTCTCCAGTGATAGGCTGTGAGGGACGAAGAGACTTCTATTAAGAATAAAATGCTTTTGTGACATCTACAATAGCACTAAATATAAATTCTGAAGGGGTTTTCCTCACCCCTGAAAAAAGAAACAAAACAAAGATAAATTGTACTATCTAATAATCTAGAAAAGTAGTAATAAAAGAAATGATTAAGCCTTCCCATAGGATAAGCAAAGGTGTAGGGTAAGAACATCAAGTTATTAAGTAAGAGGCTAAGGCTGGCCTTGTGATAGAAGGGGCTGCCGGGGTGGCTACAAACATGTAAATTCCAGAGAGTGGTGGAAAGCCTGAGTTATCTGCATAGAAAGCTTGTCTTACTCTTTTGGTCAACACTTACCTCCAAAATCCCATTTTTTTTGGCCTCCACTTCCACTCTGCCAGTGATAATTAGTCAGACCTGGGCTCAAATCCACAGCTGGTATGCTGTCCCATTATGTAAATTATTGCTCTAAGACTGCTGAGTCGGGTCTATACCAAGTAAAACTGGTAACTCCTCTCATACAGCTTCCAGCTATTAAACACCTCCCTAAATGCATCTAAAATCTGTAAATATTGTGGTGAAAAGACTCCAGTGAGCCAGCCAAGCTGAAACAAGAGCTGCCTCTTTAAAAATATTCACGAGGGCTTCACAAAGCAATCTAAGAAAACGTGGGTTTAGTGGAGTATTAGTAAGAATATTTGGGACTTTTAGCAGCATCGTAGATGTAAAAATCGAAGTGCTCAAGCTACTGTATTAGATTTAACATTGGTCCTTTAAGGAATGATCTGTGATTCCCTGTTTGACAGGGAAAGAAACCTGAGCACAGGCTAATTTTAATAAGCATCTGTGGAAAGATCTCGCAGCAAAGTGGTGGCAAATTCAGAAGAAAAACTATGGTTTTCCCCTGCCTGCCAACTCCACTGCTTTTAGAAGTAGACAAATGCTTCATAAATCAGCTATGGCCTTTTAACTATATGCCTAGGACCTCTGGATATTCGACAGACAGATTGTTAGAAAAGGTGCTGTTACTCCCTTCAAATATAAAAAAAGTCTTGGATGGTATCTACTGTCCTGGCTGGGGCAGATTGACTCTACTTTAGATGTGCAGTGACTATGTCTGGGGCATGCATGACCTGCAGTATATAAACTGCATGGTTTATTTTGCACTATGCAAATCATTTGCATCGTACATTGGGCACTCTGGGCAGGCTGACTTTATTGTGTGCGGATCAACTCTACATTGCATACAATACAATCTTTCACTGATGTCCAGTAAATTCAATATTTCATGGACATATTGGATTCACTATGTATACACTGGGCAGACTATACATAATTCTGTCTCAGAAATCTCAGACATATGGGAGCTATTGCTCTTTGTATTTCAAAGGACAGTAGGAACGTTTTCTTGCCCTTTTCTTATGCCTTAAATATCATAAAAAAGACTCATTGCCCAGTGGGAAAAAATAATGAGGATGATGATTTCAGCTATATAACCCAAGGCCCAAGTAAAGTACTGCAAGCATTCCATTAGAAATGGTTATTTAAACTATAATTCATTCAAGTTGTTCTCCAGTAACAAATAAAGGTCTAACCAGCAGTGCTTTTCTGGCAAGCATTCCTAATGTTACTGCATGGAGAGTGAATCTCTTCAGGATCCAGCCCTGCTGCTGCATTGCGGATAGTACCTGGCAAACTAGATCAGACCCTGGATCCATCCGGTCCAGTAACTAAACTGTGACAGTGGCCAGAAATGCCACCAGGCTCGAGGCTGGAAAAGAAGCAAGTGAAATGCCTTGGCCCGTATGGACCACTACAGGCATCTCACAGCGGTGCTAGAAATGGTGTGTCACCTTACTGCCTGAGGCACGGGTAGCGTGGGTGGCAATCGGGGCCTTACTTCAGAAGTACCCGAGTTAATTCAGTACATCTGCTTGTGGAATACACCAAAATTGTCAGTAAAGATGCAAGCACTGACAGTTAATAGACTTAAAACTAACTATCAGTTGATTTTGATACACTGTATGTTACTTATTTAATAAGGGCTAATAATATTAAAAATGTTGTTTTAGGAAAAATAATTCTTTTTTTATCTGTTAGTAAAGAAGAATACAGTTTAAGCAGTAAGGCTTACACGTCGTCAAGAAAATTTCCTCTACTTTTTATGCCCATCAGAGAAGATTTTGTGCATTTTCCATAAGACAAAACACTTAACTCACCTAGGATAGCCTATCGCATTAAAATAGTAATTTTAGGCTTCCTATGTATATATGAATTTTTATTTCTTTCTCCCAAGGTATAGTTCCCTTTATGCAAGGATAAACTGTGATTCATGCATAGAAAGTCATCTAATTAATACAAGGAATACTTTGAACAAGATCACAGGAGTGGCAAAACCAGAACAGGTTACTGGTCTGTTACGTCAGGCATTTGCTTCTGGGATGGCCTATATACTTGAGGGGAAAAAAAAAAAAAAAAAGCCCAAACCAGAAGCAATTTTACATATATGGGAGGGAACTCTGCAGTGTTACACAATGAAAAAATTATTTCAGCCCTGGCAAACAAAAGCAATCATTATGTTTTCTGAAGTACGAGGAGATATACTTTATTATTTTCATAGTATCCTGAGAAAACCAGCCTATTATACATTTTGACTGGTTTTTGCTGGTGGTC
>JAHREE010000161.1:5130011-5149517 GCA_033628505.1 Tringa tobata
AAACCCCTAAATTTCTGTTACAAAATTTCAATGTGAAAGTACTCTCTTGGCTTACTTTTCTACCTTAATAGTTACCCAGGCTAATCAAAATTTAGTTAGTCAACCTGCATGTATTTTAAGTGAATTTCAGTAAGGAGGTACCTCAAGTCATATTAAGTTTAAATGAATGCTAGACTTGGCAAATTATGTCCCTGTGTTTTCATTGCTGGAATACTTTCTATATACTTCTACTAGACATGGAATAAGTGGAACATATTTTACAGAAGACTGGAGGTGTCTCTGGAGGGTGAAAAATTGTTTACTGTATACAAGAGGGCACATTGAAGCTGATCATGCTTATGTTAGCATGTTTTCCATTGTATTTAGTTAGAAAACAAAAAAATATCTAGAGTTTTTCCTTGAACAGGTGAAACTTTTCTTCCTGCATGATTGGGTAATTAGTTTTCTGCTATGGTTAAGAAAACAAATATGAGCGTTTAGACATTGTGGTGTTTGAAGGAACCTCCTTCAGAGAACTTCAATAACATTAAAAGACGAATTCTTTTTGTGCGTTTATATTGCACAATGAAGACTTTAATCAAACTTTGCAATTATTTTGCAAAAATAACATGCTTTTTATGTATTTCTTGATTGCCATGTTAAATGGTATGTTAGGTTTGACAGACTTTGCTTTTATAAGGTGCTTTATATTACCCCTCTCTCAGCCCTTTAGAATATTTGAGGTACTTAGAAATTTGTACTATTTGATGTATCACGTAGCAGTTGCTTATTTTAGATAAGACAGCAGAAGAAAACATTTTGGTTTATGCAAGACTAACTTTAGGCATATTAAACTGTGTTAATATTAATAAACTTATTAAACAAGCTGTTTGCTCTAGAATAGTATGAATGATTTCTAGTCATCTGCTTTGATATTGGTTACATAAAGCTTTTTCTGTAGTGCATTTCTTGTTTAAAAGTAAAGTGAGATGTGACTCCCATCGTGTGACAACGAAAAGCCTCGATTTATTTGTTAGCAAGCCACGGCTCTGTTTGGTAGCAAACCTGAAAATGAGTAGTATGAAAATTACTTCAATTAGACATGTTGAGCATTTGGGGCTTTTTTTAACCTGTAGTAAGTAGTATCAGAACATGAGAATTTTGTATCCTGAGCCCTAGGTTGAGCTAGCAATGAGTTTGCAGTAGGTGGAACAAGCTCTGATATTCTACCTTAGTAATGTGCTGATGCTTAACATTATTAATAGCACAAGTCCACTGACTTCAGAAACTTCAGTTAACATTTAGGACACCACCTTCTTTGATTTACCTACGTCTATCTTGAATTGTATTATGACTTGCTTTGGCTTGACTGGATCTTGTATTTTATAGCAGCATTTAAGCTTTGATCATTTAAGAGCAAACTGCTGTCCTGAAAAGTTATTTAAATAGTACCAGTAATCAATAACTCTGCTGCTATTTGAACTGTGCTGGAGAATCTACCTTTCTGAGGCTTGTTGGATGTGGCAGGTCACAGACTTTGTCCTGTAATATTATAATGGAAAATAACTGGGATTTTTGATGTGATGTTACAAGCTATAATGTTGCACTTGTTTGGGACAAATGGTCTTGGTGATACTAGAACACAGGATGTAATCATTAAAAAAAAAAAAGGCCTTTAAACCAGAACAACCTTCAAAATAAATAAAAACCCAATAATCAAAACACCAAACAAACCCCCATACTCTGCACCCCACTCTTGCATGTGTAACAAACATTTATTTTAATGCAGACTTTTGTCAGGGCATTAGTAAAATGGTTAACTTGTGTGCTAGCAAAGTGCAAATAGTAATGTTGTGTATGTACTCTCTGTTACTCTTAAAGGGAGATCGTATGTGGCATTTTGCTGTGTCTGTATTCCTGGTTGAACTTTATGGAAACAGCTTACTCCTGACTGCAGTCTATGGCCTGGTTGTGGCGGGATCAGTTCTTCTCCTGGGAGCCATTATTGGAGACTGGGTGGACAAGAATTCCAGGCTCAAAGGTTAGATTCCTAGAGCAGATTATTTGCTTAAGGATGGATCAAATTAATGTAAAAAGATAAAGCTGTTAGAGTTAACTCCTCAAGTCAAATACGAGAACGGGGCTTGCTCAGTTTTTTTAAGACTCAGGTTTTTTGTGTTTCAGTGGTAATGATTACACAAAGGTAGTGTGAAAGACAGGAGGGAAACAGTTTTATGTCACTGTATGTTCACTACTCGGGCTAAACCTGTATGATGTGTAGAAATACAAAAGGTCAAAAGCATGTAATTTAAAAAACTTGATCTGTAGTCCTTAACAGTCTAATACTAACATACATTCACAGTATTTGTTGTTTTCTGCTGGATACAAACATCTTCCACTTAAATGTAAACACAGACTGCATTTGAATTATACATATTTTAAATATTTATGCTTTAGTCTATTTTATAAATAACATGGCATCAAGTTCTTCTTACACGCTTTTACTTTCCAAGAGTTTACAAAATAGCATCACTTCCATGGTATGCTAAAGATGAGTTTTAGACACTCGAGCTAAATCTTGTTTTTACCCCTTTAAAAACAGTGTCAGCATTTAAACAGGTAGTTTGAGTTTGATTGAAGAAAGACCTATTTGGGCTGTAAATTGTTAAGAGCTATGAATTGCTAAGAGCTGCAGAGTTATATCAGACATTGATTTGTTTCTCTAAGACAATGGAAGATTCAAAATGTAATATGAAGTATAGTTTTATCACTTATATTTTGGGGGGAGAATAGGAAAATAAAAATACTTAAAGAATCTGTGCATGTTCCTTAATTATAACCTCTTTAAGCTTATAGTTAGCTCATTCTTGTGTTTGTAACTGTTGCTTTCTGTTTCGATTTAAAACAGTGGCCCAGACATCTTTGGTTGTACAGAATGCATCTGTCATCCTGTGTGGTATTATCCTGATGATTGTCTTCTTGTTTAAGACACAGCTTTTGACCTTATACCATGGATGGCTTCTTGTGAGTGCTTGAACTTGTTAATAAGGAATTAACTTGCAAAGAAACTTTGGGGAGTGTGGGAGGCAGATGATTTTTTTTTTTTTCCTGTCTAGTCTGTTTAGACATTCCTGTGAGCTAAAATGGGTGAAGGAAACTTTGAGCTAGTTGGGTAAACAGAGGTGTTTGCTTTCTGTCAGGAATTGTAAAGTAGACTTGGTCTTGTTTTGTTTTGTCTGAAGAGTAACACTAAAATGTATGGATTTAAATGTAAAAGTGTCTTTTCTGGTTGTACACAGTAGGAGTGGAGCTCTGCTTTTATCAATTTTCTCACCTTGTAACTTTTCCCCCCATTTCTCTAGACGGTGTGCTATATCCTGGTTATCACAATAGCAAATATTGCCAATTTGGCCAGCACTGCCACAGCGATCACAATTCAGAGGGACTGGATTGTTGTGGTTGCAGGGGAAGACAGAAGCAAACTGGCAGGTGAAACATGCTGCTTTTTTAATGCCTTAAATGTCTTACTTTCCAGACTTGATTTTTAGACTACAGTTTTACAGAGGTCAGCACATCTTTGAGTTCCGCATATTATGAAAAAACAGCAGGTATAAAGGGCAGCCTTTATTTTCCTTTCCCCTCTTCTGGACTAAACTTACTGAGATTCAAAGTTACTGGTATGATGACGATTCATTTTTTTAGAATTCAACCCTAAATTTGTTTTGTCCTCCTTTTAGTCCTACTGCAGCTTTGTCAGGAAAACTTTTTTCTTGCTGAACAAATAAACATACACCACGCTCTTAAATCAAACAACCAGTGTTTAATAGAAAAGCTATTTAACTTCCAGGCACTTAAAGCCAAGTGTTGCAATACTTTATTTTTAGGTCCCTGGAATGAAACAGAAAACTGTTGCATAACTGGGCTCCTCACATAAGGATCAAAGAAAGAGATACATGAGAATGAAGTCCAGAACAGTAAAGTAGGTGGATCAGGAAGTTGCCAGTAGGAAATGCTGTGCATGCAGATATACTTAAAATCTTGCACTTCTCTAGCGTTAGATGTCTAACTCAGAGCTGTGAACGCTTCTTCAGTTGAAACTGAGAGCTCTGTATTCCTTGACTTCAGATACCTTTAGTATTAGACTACAGACTTAATCTCCTTTTTCACCTAGCAAACATTTTTTCCTTTTCCCTCTTTATGGCACAGTGGCATGGCATTATTAGGAAAGAGAATGAGTTCCCATTCAGATTCTGCTGCAGCTTGGTGGTCTCAACACTACTTGGATTGAGAGATTGCTTGGGATCCTCCCCAAGGATGCATTGAACCTGATTCCCCTTTGCTGGGGACTGTTCCTAGCCGCAAGGCCACTCGCACTGAGAGATGTGTGATTGATCTTTGGCTATGCTGCTGCTCTCATTGCTGCTTCCCACACTGTTACATCTTTTTTTTGCGATGAGCAGGCTATATGGGCTCTGAATCAACCCTATAAGGGGATTTAAGCCTTCCCAGATAGAGGAACTGATACTGAAGTGCAAACAAGGCACAGATCAGCTTAACATTGCCAAGACATTTATAGCTCACTCAAGTTTTAAGTCTCACGCTTGTGGAGTTTGGATACCTCCAGCGTTTCAGCTTCTGGACTCCAGTTTTTTGTTAATCTGCCTAAATTGACCATAAAGTTCAGTTTATGTGCCAGACTCCTTTTAGGGATTTGAGTCCTATATTGCAGATCTATTCTTCATGTTTCTCTCCAATGAAGGAATCTTATATCCCCGTCTCATCTAGGAGAGGCTAGTTCTTAGTTAGATGCATAAAAAGCATCTTGCTTTCATTTCCCAGTATACAAATCTTCCACCATATAGTCTTTTATTTCAACATTGCAGTACCTTTCTAGGTCATGCCTTTTGTGGAGCAGCAGTACGGCTTAACTAACTTTGGTGTGAATCACAAGTAGAAATATATCATCCACCCATAAAAACCTTAAAGTTCTAATGGTTCTCATTAACCTTCCTTCTTGTGTCAGATCTTATTCAGCAAATCTCCTCAATCCCTGTACTACTAAATACACATGAGATAAAGTACAGACCACACCCGCAGAGAACTGCTGTGTGGGAGGCAGTCCTGCATCTGTACTGCTTCATGAGCTTAGACAGAAATGTATGACTGCTTATATTCTGTACTGAAAAAACAGGGAAGAGGTTACTCTAAATTTTCATGCAACTTAATTTGAAAACAAAAAAACCCACGTAACTAAGCATCTTAGTTCAATAGATCTGTCTAATGAATCTTCCAGGCTGAATAGGGTGGTTGTACGTTTAATCATAGTGTAACTTGGAGACTGCTTGAACTCTTTAACTTAAAAAATTAAGTACAGTACTGATTTTGCAGCAAATACTGTTGTGCATCTCTACACTGTTACCTTTCCTCAAAGAAGAGCCTTAGTTGAGTAAATTAGTGGAATAGGGAAATAAAATTGCTTTGGCTTCCCCTTTTTTATTGTTCTTGAGTAATTTTTCCATTTATTCTTACTTTCTGCCTTTCCTGAATGGAAATATTAACCTTCGTCAACTCAAAAAAAAATGAAGCTCAGTTCTTGGATTTTCTAAAGCCAAATATTATGCAAGTATTTAACTTACTCATCTTAGTTAACTATCAGTCAAATAGTTAGTGTTGAGTTGACTTCGAATTCTAAATCGAATAACCTAAACGTTTCTTTGAATGGCAAGTATAATACTCTACAAATTCAGAAAAGCAGCTTCACACTGGTATACAGTTTCACTTGCGCTTCAAAAGCTCTAATTTCATAATAGGGCTCTAAAATAGGTTTGAGATGTACTTCTAAGCAGCCTGAAGCCCTGATGTGCAAAACCATTGAGGATCTAGCAACTTTTAGGGGTGGAACAATGGCACCATTAGTTGGAAACCTACAGGATGTAATGACACTAAAGTGGGTAAGATTGGGCAGGGTGAGACTTGCAGTAAGTGCAAGATGCATTTGTGCTGAGAATAGGCTGCTTGTTTTGACTGTAAACATCAAAGTGTGGAACATAAAGGAATGAGGACTTTGCTCAGAAAGCTCTGAGAATGCCTACAACTGCCATCAGCCAATGTGACTCGATAAGGAAATTTAAAGCCATTTCAAAGGTCCACTGCTATCACGGTGGGTATTGTGGTCACCAGTTACTAGAAGTAAATGGAGGAGATTAAGAAATACATGGCCCAGTACTGGGAGACACTAGTTGCTAGAATTATTACACAGGAAGTTTCCTGTATTATTATACAGGAAAGAATTCTACCATATGAGATTGCTATGAATGTCTGGAGTTGTGCGTGCTGGATTTGAATATGATAGAGATAGGCTTATGGATCCATAACGTCACTATGATGTAAGGGTAGTCTTATCTCATGACTAAGTTTTACGTGCAGGATTACACCTCCACTGTAAACCCAGCATGCTAAACCTGGATGAGTTCATGCACGCAAAACTTGCAGGAGTAGGAATTTGGCTTACAAACACCTTGGTTGGTCGCAGTAAACTTTAACACTGGAACACTCTAATGGTGCCTCTGGTTAGCAGTTTCGCAATGATGGAACCCCTTACACTGGGAGCAAGACTTTTTAGCTTGATGTATATATGTGCACAATCCTCAATTATGTTACTGAGTATTTCACTGTAAGTGTTCAGCAATTACTTCATATCATCAAATCATTTCTGACAGATATGAATGCCACAATAAGAAGAATTGATCAGTTGACCAATATCTTGGCCCCAATGGCAGTTGGTCAGATAATGACATATGGCTCCCCGATGATTGGCTGTGGATTCATTTCGGGCTGGAACCTGATGTCAATGTGTGTGGAGTATCTGCTGCTCTGGAAGGTTTATCAGAAAACCCCAACTCTGGCTCTCAAATCTCCAAAAGTTGAAGAATCGGAACTGAAACAGTTGAATGTAAAGAAAGGTATTGAAAACAGCAAAGTAATTGTTCAAATTTGTAGTATATTCACTGTATCGAACTGAAGTGTTGACTTTTGCCTTCTATACATGCTGCTTTGAGGCTTTTTACTCATAGCTTGGAGGTTTCAGGTTTTGCATATAGATATGAGAGACTCTTAAATAACAGTGCTTTGTGCAGCAATTTGAGGAATCCCATAAAATGCAGCCTAAGAATGAATGCTCTCTTCTTAATTAGTCATTTAGAGTAAGTCTGCCCTGTTATTTAGGGCTGCTCAAGAGGATATCCATCTATAGCATAGCTAATAAACTAACAAAAGTTTTCGCTCTGTAGTGTCTACAAGCAAAACAGCCCGTGTAGGACACCATCTTGCCAGCTTGTTTCTACTTACGCATAGTACTGACAGGCTTTCAGGAGGTTGTAGAATAGGTGGTAATGCTCCAATGAGTTCCACATGTTGCAGGAAGTGGAGGGGAAAAAAACCCAACTAACACCTACTTTGATCTGCTGCTCTGCTTCCTTGGGCAAGCTGAACAACTGGCATTTGGAGTGTAGATGGCTGTGACTGTACCCAATCTGGAGACTGATACTAGGATTACTTTATGTAGTCTTAATATCAGAAATTAAAATTGTTTGAGAAGCAGACTTCTTGTTCAAGTCAGATACTGGAATACAAAACTTAAGCATTTTCCTATTTTAAGATAGCAGTACATGAGTACTACTGAAAGCTCAACCTATGGGCTTCTAGCTACAACATGTTGTGGTTTGTTGTTTTGATTTTTTTGTTGTTGTTGTTTTTCATTTTTTTTAAAGAAAGGTTATAAATAATTGCTGGATTTCTTTCTTTAAAAGCTAGCTGGCAATCTGTTCTTTACTCAATAGATAGTGAGATAGGGGGCTGCTATTAAAAATGCTGAAGAGACATACCTCCTTCACAGCCAGCAGATAATTGTGGTAACAGCTGATCCAGTAAACTATTGGACGAGGCTGATGGCAGCCTAGCATAGAGGAGCAAGATAAAGAGTGTAGAGGACTCTATAACTTTGGAACTGACTCTTGAATGCTCCTGAAGAATAAGGCATTTACCAAATGGCAATATATAGGAAACATATCTTAATTTTTGCTACTGTAGTATTCTGATTTCAGTAGAAGACTAGCATTTTTGAAAATTGAAAAAGTACTCAATTTACCTCACTTTCTGTATGTGGACTTTTTCAAACTTGACAGTGCCGTAAGACTGCTCAGGCGTCCAAACACTTGTATAGTTTCTATCCACCATACTCATCTAAGTAGTGCCATGGGTTCTTTGGCTTTTGTTTGTGACCTGTGGAAGTGCCTGCCTTCTATATTAGGGTGAGGATGGAATTGTAGAAAAGCATGGTATGAGATTTCTTTGAAGCAAGTTTTGAGAACTTTTTGGCTTTGGTAGGCTTCAGCAAGCTTCTCTGCTTTGGTTCTTCTACCATGACATGAGATATTCACAGATGTTTAAGTATTCCCTGCTTTCTGTGATCAGTGCATTTGAACATGCAAGGTTATGTGAAAATGCCAACTAACATTGGCATTCATGAAACAAATTACTTATTTATGGAAATGGAGCATCTGGTCACAAGTCTATTGAAAAGAAGTGGGTTATGCTTTCTACTGTCTCCTACCACAGTTTAATTAAACAAGCAGGAGTTTAAATAAACTTTACTTGATCCTACTGTACAGGTGGAATTTAGGGACGCTTTAAAACATTTAAGTAATTGGAGGAAGGTTAATTGCAGAATTTAACTGATACATTCTACACCAGTGACCTTACTATCTGCGAACAATTGTCTTGCAGTTTGCACCGCGCTTTCCAGGCAGGAACATATCTAACAGTTACATTTCTGTTTACAGAGAGTGACATGAAACCTGCTGAAGGAGTGCAGTTAATTGTTGAGAAAGATGTAACTGGCTTTGAGCCCCAACAGGAGAAGGAAGTCAGCTGCACTGCCCGGATGGCTGAACCTTTCATCACATTTCGTGATGGATGGGTTGCGTACTACAACCAGCCAGTGTTTCTTGCAGGCATGGGTCTTGCGTTTCTGTATATGACTGTTCTGGGCTTTGATTGTATTACTACAGGCTATGCATACACTCAGGGTTTGAGTGGCTCTGTGCTAAGCCTCCTGATGGGTGCCTCGGCAGTCACCGGAATCATGGGAACAGTAGCTTTCACTTGGCTTCGTCGCAAATGTGGCCTGATTCGCACGGGCCTTATTTCTGGAGTTGCTCAATTTGCTTGTCTGGTCTTATGTGCCATCTCTGTATTCATGCCTGGAAGTCCTCTGGATTTGACTGTTTCCCCATTTGCTGACATCAGTGCAAGGCTGTTTGAAAGTGAACCATTACCTACTATAGCATCTCCAGAAGATAAGCCTGAAATGGTTTTTGCAACTGGAATGCCCAACTTCTTAAACGGGTCTACTACTCCTGCTAACAGCGACCCAGAGATGAGTCCTGAGCCTGTGCCTTTGATCTCTGTAAGTCTTCTGTTTGCAGGAGTCATTGCTGCTAGAGTTGGTAAGTATTATCTCGCTATTGAAATCTGATCTATTGACTGCTTGTTAATTCTAAAAATTACAGTACCTGTCAACTAAATACAAATTTGAGTTTAAAATTTTAGGCTACAGTTGAAGTTATATTGCATCTCTAAGGCTAATTCATTACACTTCCCATAAAAATGAAATGATCTTGCAATGGTACGCCAGTGCAGAGACTGCAGTACTAATTTCTTGCATATCATATATCACTAATAGGAGAAAAGTTAACACATGTTGAGTGAATGTAACTTGTTTTTTGGAATGCTTATCTCTAAGTGATGTTCCTTCACAACCAAATAAGACCATTTGTTAACAGGAAATAGAACTAAGTGAAAACCTTCAAACTTAGCAGTTACATTAATCTTTTCATTAAATAAACTATCTAATCTTTAAACTTGTGACCAGCAAAGGATTTTAGAACAGAAGCTTTGTTTTGGATGACAGATCAATTTTTTGAGGAATTACTGGTTAGTGTAGTATTAGTATCTGGTGACAGACAAGGCTGTCAAATACATAAATGTAATGAACAGTAGTTTTCATCTGTAGAATTTTTATACTCTTGATTTCTGCTGCTTCTACGGAATTTTTGAGGAATAAAATACTTGATTCACATGTACTAAGTTTGTTTGCAAGACAAACCTTTAACACTGACTAAAACAGTATAGAAGCTAATGTCAACCAAGACTCTTGTAAACTAAGTTATCTGCATAGTTTAAAATGTGTGTGATTTGTTTTGCAAACATCTTGTATACAACTTAGCTATTGTAGCTAGCAGGATTACACTGTGTGTAAATAGCTGTAAAGCAGCTATTTAAATAAGGAACAAATGAGCAAAACATGAACTTGATAGCCATGTTGAAGCAAGATGTGGCAGGCAAGTTAATGTGTCAACCTGTGTGTATTATTTCGGGAAATAGTAGCAAGGAGAAGGTAAATTGTTCTTGACCGTTAGTGTGAAATCAGCTCTAGTCTGATAGGAGGCTAGCTCGCACACATTTTTGGCAAAAGTGAGTGTTTGGAAGCATGAATTGAATTGTGGAAGTAATGAAAGCTTACCATGAGAAGGCCAGTAGTATGGATAACTGTTTTGTTTTTTTCTCTCTGTAGGCCTTTGGTCCTTTGATTTGACTGTCACACAGTTGCTACAAGAAAACGTGGTAGAATCTGAAAGAGGCATCATAAATGGTGTCCAAAACTCCATGAATTATCTTCTCGATTTACTGCACTTCATCATGGTTATCTTGGCTCCAAACCCTGAAGCTTTTGGCTTATTGGTGCTTATTTCTGTGTCTTTTGTTGCAATGGGCCACATAATGTACTTCAGATTTGCCCAAAAAAGCTTGGGAAAACAACTTTTTGTTTGTTGCACTCCTGATCCCAAAACAGTCTCTGACAGTTCACCGCCTGGTAATACATCTACTGTCTGAAAGGATGCATATCTCTTACTAACTTGCTACACAAATATCATGGTTAAACACATATACTGCCTTTTGTGACCCTGTCTAAGGTGTTTCTCTAGAGTTGAAAGCATAATTTAGCTGTTTAAGGAACTCATCCTTAAATTCATCTTAGAGTGACCCTGTAAAAATGTTTCATGTTTGCCAGCATGAATTTTGACAGCAGGTGTTTCAAAGGATCCCCACAAGTTATACATCTAGTATTTGATCACAAAAATAATGTTGAATTACTGTTGTTGACCCCCCCAGTGTGATACTGTTTAGTGGTTATACATACTAAATTTTTTCATGAATTCTGAACAATTCTTGTGCTCATTGAGCAGAACAAGAGGGCTCATTTTTTAGTTGCTTCAGAATAACTTGATTTCAGTGTTTGGGTTTGTGTGTTTCTCTTCCCATGAACAGTTCTGGTCCCCTATTTTATCAAATTGGTATAAACATACTTTGATTCCCAAAGTGGACTCTTAAGTTCCAATGCTTTTGCAAAACACCTTTTTAGTATTCTGTCTGTTCTGGTTTAACTTTACAGAAACACCTTTGTAGGCTTTTTTTTTTGCATGTTTCCTTACAAATTAGGCAAATGCTAGGTACAATATATTGTATTACACTTTTGTTGCACTTGATATCAAGTAAAACATAGCATCATTTAGCAGAAGCTATTGATGTAACATTATAAAGAATGGCTTTTTTAATTGCAAATGACAGGTCTGCTCAGGTTTTATGTAGCAGAAAGTGCTAAGGTCAGGAGTACTGGTACAGAAAGATGATGTCTAAGGCTAACTTAGTTTTTGTCTCAGAGTACAAGCAGCTTTAGTTTATTTTTGAATGCTGTTGTTTTCAGAAACCCTAATAAAGCCTGATGTATTGGAAAATTATTAGTATTCCAGGCAAAAGAAGTCAGAAAGTGGATTGCTTGCATTTACCTGTTTTACATGTATGTGAATTTTGACTTAATTTGTTCTAAAGTAGCGCTGAAACAATGAGATGTTGGACTGTGTGGCCCTGTTAAGCAACTTCAGACCAATGAAGACTGGTAGATCCCTCTGATTTGCAAGAAATAGAAATTCTTGCTGTTTTCTTTACCCTGGATGTGTACTAACAGTACTACCATAGTCATTAACCATATTTGCACTTTTCCGGAAACTACGCACTTTGCTTTCTCAGTAGAGTTTAACCCAGTAGTGTTCTGAGCTTTCCTGTGGCCTGATGGTATGACTTCTAAACTTAAATCTTTGTAAAATATTTCTTTGCAAAATAAGTAGTATGCAAAAACATACATCATCAAGTTTTGAAAAGTAACCTCTGTAACTTTTAAGGTTCTTTTTGTTTTAGGTACTGTCCTTCCACAGCCATCTGTGTTGCCAGACTTCAGCCCTGGAATGTAAGTGTGTGAATTCCATTAACATTAAATATGTTACACCAGGGCTGAATCTAGGCCATTCATATTAAAATTTGTAATGATTACATTATATATCAAACTAACTAGAATGGGAAAAAAACAAACAAAAAACTTCAGTGGCTTTTGTCTCAATATTTTGTAAGAGGAGTGACAGTCAATGAATGGGAATCCTATGTACTTGTACCCTTCAGCATTCAATAACTGGATGTAACAATTTTCTCCTCTAATGGACCAAAACTAATCATTACACCTATGTTACTGAAAGTTTCTCAGGGATGTTTTCACTAGGTTTGTAAGTGTTTATACTTTGACCAAGTGTTTGGGTTCTGTTTTGATACAATGAAGTAAAATATGTTAATTAGAGTAGTTTTAAAATTTGTGACTCAATCCTGAGTGTAACTTCTTAAGCAAAAGGGAATTTTGCCATCAGCAGAACTTAGAAGACAAAAAACCCAAGCTTATCTATATTTCTAGAATAAATATACCCAAGGCATGTGTGATAAGTACACTAGTAAATAAAATACCTCTGATTTGCCAAATATGCTTTCTCATGTGTATCTAATCAAAATTGGGACCAGATTTTAGTATTGCTGATTATAAATAAAGGTAGCCCAAATGTCAATGAATGCTTCTATATTGCATTTTGATGAACATCTGAATGCCACTATAGATATTGGACTCACTGGCCATCAGGGAAGCAAAGCTGAAAATGCAGCTTCTTGTGGGCTGCCTATTGTCTCCGGAACCCAGTGTGCCTAAAGCTGAATGCTGTAGCACTAAGCATCAGAAATCCCAGAGAGGATGTATTCCTGTAGTCTAGAGAGCTCCAAAAACATAACAAATAGAAGTGGGAGCCTACCATGCTCCCATCTGTTCCAAATTTTATTTTATTTTTTTTCCCAAGAGTAATGTAGTCTGTCTTAAGTTGAGTAGCAGTTTGTCTCATAAATAGTTCCATTAGCTAGTGCAGTCTGGATCTCAAGCAAAAAAAGTGGTGTTGGGAGGGGACTGGACTTTTGTATTTTGTACACATAATGTTGCTGGGAGTCATATGTGCAGATACACAGCCAGAAAGCAAGACAATCCTAAAAGAGAAAGAAAAAGGTAGATGCTACCTTACAGAAGAATAAAGAGGTCTAAATTGGAAATCTTGTGTGTATAGGTCTAAATTGGATGTCAAAAAAATGTATGCTGCTTGAGCACAACCTATTTGTGTGTAAGTCTAAGATGTACGCAGGCACCTGTACTGATTAGTGCTTTGAAGCAATGTGGAGCCTGAAGTCTTACTTAGCAGGACTTTCATTAAGTAAGCATTTTTGGCCTTGTATTTATTTATTTTTTTTTTAATGTGTCCAATTTGGATGAAAACTGCCCTTAAAATGTACGCACTAAAAATCAATCTTACCAGAAGAGCATATTTTATTATACAACCTTATGCTGGACATAGTATTGATTTATGTATTACTATTGTTAAAGCTAATGAATAAATTTGCATAAAAAATTTATTTTTTGTCCTGTATTATTGCTCTTGGTGTGCTATATTTAGCATAGATCCTGTAGATGGAGGTTTCCACAGTGATGGGGTAGAAACAGCCATGAAGCACAAACAAGTAGCATTGAGGTGGAAGCAAATGACAAGTGTAATAAAAACAATGCCTGTATTTAGTGAACCGATTTTTAAGTGGTAACTTAAGGTACAAGAGCTGAAGGTGAGTTTTGTGGTCTTACCTCAGCCCAGGACCAGCACTGGTGATAGAGCAGTTTTGTGTATTGGCTTGCTGAGCAACAGGAAGCAAATGGTTTTGCCTTCCCAGTCATCTTCTTACCGTATTCAATTTGAGATTGTGGCTTTTTGTAGCAGCAACCTGTAGGGGAGAACACTAGGTATAAGAGCGGTCACAAAATAAATGCTGTGCTTCTCATGTTTTGGTTTTGGTCTCGAGAAGTACTTCAATTGAGTATTTTATACAGGCCTGCTTCTTGATAAGTGTATTTAGGGTATGCTTGCACGATGAACTGATCTTTGGAAGGATGCTGTGCTCATGCACTAGGATTTCCCTGAACTGATTCCTCTTTGAACTAGAGATTTTCCTAGAGAAATACCTTTATGGATTATCTCAGTTATGTTATTAGCATGTTACTACTAATAATTAGTTATTCCCATGTGGGAATTAGGATGTGGTGGGTTAAAACTGCAGGCTTTGCATGTATCAGTTGGTAGCATTAGGGTAAGTGATGTGCCTCTTGAATACAAACTGCCAAAATGTCAATGCTACAGTCAGATTACTGATTTTCTCTTTTAGGAACGTTTACCTCCTTCACTGCCACTTAGAAACTAAAAAAAGCGTTAGAATACTGACTTGAAAATGTGCTTACACTGATCCACCCCTTTAGGCACAGAAAAAAAAGGTTTGTGAATGGTATTGTGTAGTATACTTAATGGGTAAAGAACACTTTCTTGTCTGAAGAAGGCCCTCCGCAATTTACCGTTCGATGGTTTCGCTGTTTTCCTTTACTTGGGTGTTCATGTTTTGGAAAGTTCTAAGACCCTGTGGAATTCAGTACTCAGCAGCCAAAGGTAGAATTGTTTAAGATACCTACCACTCTGTTTACTTGCTTACTGGGTAGCTGAGATACCAACCCTGCCTGTGGAAGGCAATGTATTTTGCTCTGGAATGTATAATTGCCTTTATTTTAAAAAAGGTTTTCTTAAACCGAGCACTGATGGTACAGGGATTGAAAATTGAATCTTATTAAAGGAAAAAAGGATAGAGTGAACTTGGTCCCTTCAATTTAAACTATTTTCGGTTTATTTAATGAAAAGACGGTCTGTTAGAAATTCAGAAAAATAGATAGGTTCATATCTAATATTTTTAAAATAGTACAGTTACTGCTGGTTTTGCTTCTACTAAACATATGGTGTGTATGTCCCAGGTCTGCAGAGCTAGCTCATTTCCTTCATAAGCTGGCTGAATGTTCCTTCAGTGGTCACTGTCAAGGATCACATTTTTTCATGTCACAGTGTTAACGCTCCCTTCCTGCTGGACAGGGGCTTCTTTCACAGCCTCCTACACAACTGGTTTTGCAAAGCATATATTTTGAACTCATAATCTACAAAGGGTCACAATTTGCAGGTAAAGCTTCATAAAGAAACCAAGCATTCTGTAACAGAAATGAACATGCAATTCCAGATGCATTTAAAATAATTTCTATTGCTTTTTAGTATTAAAAACTAGCAGATATTATCGAATCAATGCCAAGTCATAGGCTCTTCATAACTTTGAAACAATACAAGATTACAAGCAAACTTGAAGTAATTCAGATTAAAGATTGTTTCTGCTAGAATAGAGTGCAACCAATAAGTCTAGCTTTTCTGAATCTAGCACTGTTGAGATGATAATGCTTTTTTGTTGGTTTCAAGATTGACCTATTTTCAGGCCTTCCAGGAATATACTGTGCTTTACTCTGCATTCATATCTTTCTCAAGTACTTAGTACTAGAAAAGCTAGTAATACGTATTAGTCCTTATTATCTTGCCCTCTGTACTTACGTATTTTGTCCTGCTTGTGGGTGCTGTTAACTGCATTGTGTGATAATCACTGTAGGATTAAAAGTATTTTATTCCTGGAGTTAGGCTATGTCACTATCTTCTGCTTTAAAATAAGGCAGACTATATTTTGCAACTCTAAAGAGCAGAAAAAAAAAATGATCAAGGATGTTTGCTTAAAGCACATGGACAAAGTGCATGCTGTTCAATAATGCTTTTTCAAATACTTCAGCTTGTTCTTGTGTGGGTCAACATTTCTTTCTAGTTAAACTTTATTGCATTTGGTCACAAGAGAAGCACACAACTATGTGCTTTCCACTCTTAGTATAGAGTAATGGAGCAATCTGTTTTCACACATGCGGAGTTAAGAGTTCTTAATCCTTTGTAAATGCATGTGAAATTACTTGGGTTTAGAAAATCTAAATGTCCTCCTTTGGCAGATAAGGGAAAGAGCATGTACAGTAGATGCTGCTGTTAAAACTTCAGTAAGTATCTAAGCATAAAGACCCACCAACCCACCCCCCACTAAACAGCAAAACACTTGTTAAAGCTGTTTCCTTTGGCTCAGAAACACACCCACTCTGTTCATGGTAAGCCATTGTCCACTTCAGTCAGGGGAAAGACAGTGTACGGGCTATCTGTGTCCTGGTGACACCATACCAGAGTCTGAAAATAAGTTCTTCCTCGAGCAGCAGAGCTAAGGAAGCATGGTTTTCTGTATCTAAGTGTCCTGGGTCCCTACGCACCCACAGCTGGGGTAGCTGTAACTCCCACCCTTGTCTTGTGTAATCCTTGCTCTTCCACGAGGTCCCCTCGCAGAGTTCCTCTCTCCCCTGTTCTATCAGCAGAACAAAGTGGAGCACCTGCTCTGCCCGATCCTCAGGAGCCATGTGTGTGCAACGGGCCCATGAGTGCTCAGAGACTGATTAGCCAGCCAACAGGACAACTGGCACACACGAGGCTTGTGCTCATGCCAAAGGCTTTTCCCTCAGAGAAGGGAAACAGTTTCAGACTTCTCTTCCCAGCTGCTGATTCTCACAAAACTGTTAAATCTTTGAGACTTTTCCCTTTCATCACATTTAGGCAGAATTAACCAAGTAGTTCAAAAGCTGTTTGTCAGGAAGTGATGGAGGTGACAGAGGACAGTGTGATTGCACAAGTCCTGTGTCCTTAGAAAACGGATAAAAATGTTATATGCCTGTAATGTGGCATATGATATGGCTGTATGTCTATTGCCAACAGCACATCTTAACTTAAATTGATAAAGTGGTCCAGAAAAAAATAAGATGAAATCCAATGTAGAGAAGTGCAAGGCACTACATTTAGGCAGGACCAGCTGACTTCTCAAACACAGGATAGGGAACACCCGTCTGTTGTTGTAGAAAAGAATTGCAAGGTTATAGCACAACAAAGGCCAAACATAAGTCAACTACATAACATAAAACAATAAATGGAAACAAGTCTATAGCATGTATGATTCACTAATTGAATCCTACAGGCTGCTGTTCTCTTTGGAATTGGGAAAAACGGAGTACTGCACCCCACTTTTCCTTTGTCTGGAATAGCAGTGCTAGCTGGAGAGAAACCAGAAGGTTGCAATGGGTGTAACCAGAGCTCTAGAAAACAAGACAAGAGTGAAAGAAGTCTTTTAGAGACTGAGAGGTGATGCGCTAACAATACCTGGGGGTGGGGAAAATGTAATCTTGCTTGAGAAGACGAGCATTAACAAAGTCAGGTTACATCATGCTTGAAACCCTGGAAGTTGTGGAATTTCTAATCCTGAGTATCTTCAAGGGCAGGTACCATTTTGCCAGCTCTGCAATTGCATGTAATGTATTCCTGCAGTTCTTCTGGTTCAGTATTTCCTCTAGAACCAGTGCTGAGAGAGCAGACCAGCTCATGCTGACTTTTCACACCACCTAACCACCAGTTAGTTGCCCTCCAGAGACCTGTCCAACGGATAGCTTGTCCATCCATAAATACATCTTTTCACTTAATGTCTTAGTGTTTCAGTTTATAAGCAGTCTCTGAATTCACTATTAAAAGCTGATCTGGGGGGTTGTTCAAGCGGTCGGGCGTCTTTTCTAAGAATGAAAGCTTTTTTCCTGAGTACTGTCAAAACTCCACAATTACCGCAGTCAGATTTCACAGAGCAGTGATACAGCATATCTTCAAAGGGGCACTGCTGAAGACAGAAAGATGAAACACATAGTTGAAAGAGCAAAATGGTTAGTGTGAAAATCCTCTTTATGCTTAGAAAGTACAAGTAAACAGCTTCAGCACCCTTTCATCCTCACATTAACGTTTTCAATACAGTTCAAAGCATTTCAGGTTATTTTACCTTGAACTAAATGACTCAAAGTGATACCTCTTGATTAATGTTCATATAGTTTCAGCAGAGAATCTTGTTTAGCTAAACAAGGTCTTCTGAATTATTTAGCATGGCAGTTAGGAATATTAGATTTTCCCCTCAAGTTATTTTGGTACAACAGTACAAATATTCCTGTTTTCATGAAACTTGCTATTAGACTAGCCAAAACTGTTTGCCAAAATGCTCACGTGTAGTATTCCTGTGCAGAGCCTGCCTGCACTGTATGTATACGCATCCTATACAGCCTGCTGCTCGGAGCTCTTTTAGCTGGCTGTAGCCTGCTGGCTGCGGACCTTAACTTGGAGAATTTGCACCCTGTGTTTTCTGGGGCTGCTGCTAGAAAGGCACATTTGGATTCTGAGACTGCTGAAAAGGTAAATGCAATGTTTGAATTCCTTTATTTGTGGGAGCTCACATCCCCCGGCTGACCACATGAGACATAAGAACTGACAGGGAATTATAAAAATATGTGGTCTGTCCAGCTGAGAAAGAGGGAGGAGGAGTTGTCCATGTCAGAAATATTTGTTCAGCTGCTACTGGAGTAAGGCCAGTCAAAGTTACTGTTTACAGTATGAAGTGCGCTGCAGTGCATGTATCTTCTAAAGATAACAAAACAAGATAAAGAATCCATTCTTTGGCACAGTTTTGACAAAAATTTCAGAATAATAAAAATTACTTCAAACTTTAGGAGTGGGGATTTTTGTCTGTTTATTTGCTTTGTTTTGTTTTTTGGTTTTTGGGGGTTTTTTTGCTTGGCTGCAATATACTATTCCCTGTCATTCTGTACTGACCTTGGCACTGTTCAGCCATGCCCAAAAGGAGCAAACTGTGACACAGCCGGGGACCAAAGAAATGCTGCAGGGCCCATCTGAGCTGTAGAACTTCCTCGGTGAATGTCTGAGCACAGGCGTTGCCGCTTTGCAGAAACCCCCTGCAAATTTCAGTAGCTGTCAGTGGACTGAGTGGATAGCACATGGTGGGGCAGTTGGAATAGAACCAGTTCCTGAAGAGAAACACACAAAATAGCAGTAGAAGTACTATATGCCTATGGAAGGAATGCAAAAAAAAAAGTTTCTCCTAGGAGGAAAGTTTTGTACAAGAAAGTCTTCTGAATGTCTCTGAAATTTTCTTCCCCATCTAAAATACCAAGAAATTTTATGTATCAGGAAGCCTTTATTTACTTATTTTTAAGACAAAATGTTTCTCTTATAGAATCATAGAATGGTT
>JAHREE010000161.1:5149706-5176813 GCA_033628505.1 Tringa tobata
CAGTGCCTCACCACACTCACAGGAAAGAGTTTCTTTCTGGTATCTAATCTAAATCTCCCCTCTTCCAATTTAAAACCATTGCCCCTTGTCCCGTCACTACACTTCCTGACAAAGAGTCCCTCTCTGGCTCTCCTGTAGGCTCCCTTCAGATATTGGTAGGCTGAATTATTATATATCTTATTATAAAGCAGCAGCCATTTTTGTCATGCACACTTCAAAGACCTTTAACTTTACAGCATTTTTACTGCCTTTACTGTCCCAGGATAGCCTTTCCAGGGATTTTCAGTTGTCAAAGAAGTAGAGTCATGCTTTGGCTCTTTTGTTTTCTATTATTTGTCCCCCTGTACTCGTCACTGGTGAGGCTGCACCTTGAGTACTGTGTTTGGTTTTGGACCCCTCACTACAAGAAAGACATTGAGGTGCTGGAGCAGGTCCAGAAAAGGGCAACAAAGCTGGTGAGGGGTCTGGAGAACATCTTATGAGGAGAGGCTGAGAGAGCTGGGGTTGTTCAGCCTGGAGAAAAGGAGTCTGAGGGGAGACCTTATCACTCTCTACAACTCCCTGAAAGGAGGTTGTAGCGAGGTGGGGTCAGTCTTTTCTCCCAAGTAACAAGTGATAGGGCAAGAAGAAACAGCCTCAAGCTGCACCAGGAGAAGTTTAGGATGGATAATAGGAAAAATTTCTTCTATCAAACATTGGAGCAGCCTGCCCAGGGAAGAGGTTGAGTCACTATCCCTGGAGGTATTTAAAAGATGGGTAGGTGTGATGCTTAGGGACATGGTGGTTTTGGCAGTGCTAAATTAATGGTTGGACTTGGTGATCTTAAAGGTCCCTTCCAACTTAGATGATTCTATGATTCTGTGATCTTGCTTGTTCTAATTAGTGCCTGAAGCTGGCAGATACCACGAGCCTCAGTGCAAAATCCACAGTATCTACAAAAGATATGTCTCATCACCTTTAATTCCTTCCCCTGAATCTGTGTCATTAGGCTCATACTTAGCCAAAAAAAGGGAAAAGAAACTATTCTCCCGCTGTTTGTTTCCTCTATTTCTTTTTTGTGTGTGTGACTGTGTGGACACAAGGAGGAATAGATTTTCTGAAAAGAGGAATTCAGTGAATAGAGGAATCAGACCTGAGGATGTCTAATCATTGGATTCACAGCAAAAGCAGCCTGATGAGACAATTACAGATATTTTTTTTCTTAAGATGAGTGCTTATTATGTCCTCCCTCTGTAAATACAGAATTCTTATCCAGTCCTGCTTTGCTAACTGAGACTAGATTTTCAGTAACAAAATGGTAACTTGGCTTATTTACTTGGATTATTATCATAGGTTACCAGTTCAAGTTCAGGGCGAAGGAGGAATGTACGGTTTCATTTTATCTGCTTAGCTGTGGTAAAATCTAGATATTTTCTTACCTAAATGGAATAGAGGAAACAGAAGGTACCAAGGCTGATAGCTGGATGTTCAGCAGAAAGCTGTAACTTCAGACTGATTTTGTACTTCTTTCCCATGTTGAATCTGCTGCTTAGTTGGCATTCCTCACTCGGCCACAGAGGACATAGGCTAGATGAGTAGCAGAGCATGGAAACAGAAGTGCTAGAAGATCATATTAATAACCTCAGCTCTTTCTCATGCTTGTAAGTCCTCTTAAATGTGGTAAAGGAATTGAAGAAGAGATCCACATTCTCCTCAACCCTAGCCATGTACCTTCACATCCACAGAGCTCCAAGCTATGGAAGTCGCACCTGTGTGTCCAGCATACGTGCCGATTTCTGGGTCTGTGCATTTCCCATGCATCACCTACTTGCTGAAGATAGTTTTTGGGTTCATTGACAAATTTGACACCAGAAAAGAGGGATCTAGAGGAGTTACCCAATCAGTGGCACTTCAGCAGGGTTATCGGTGGTTTTCGTGGACTAAATTTTAGGGTGCAGGCCTCAGGCCTTACCTGTAGCCTAGTGCCGAACAAAATGACCAAGGCAGCAGCAACTTTCATTTTTCTAGTTTACAGAATGTGTGCGGCATTACTTGGGATCATATTTAAGCATTACTTGAGGACATTCTGTGCAGATATCCATGCATTGTTATTACAAATTCCAAGAACCTTCACCTTTGGAAAAGACAATCAGCAAATGTTGCACCAAATTATTAAAGATAGATATTCAGAGACTGATTTCTTTATGACCATTTTGGTCTTCTAATTCTCTACATTAAAAGACAGAATCGTTAACAAAAAATTGCTGTCCTAATCCTCCTTGTTAACACTTCAAAAGAAAAGGATATCAGTATGATATCCTTCTAATTATTAGATGCATTAAAAACAACTTAGTCATTATATATTGCAGTCTGTGAAAACTGAGTAAAAGTTTAAGTAATAGCTCACCTGATAGTATTGACTGCAATTCCAACAATGCATTTTTATTTAGCTAACTTTGCTTACATCTAGGAATAACACTGTTTAAAAAAAAAGGGAAAACTCAGTTTTGCAAGTTCATCCTGAGGAAGTGATACAAGGCATTATTAGATGTGCTTGAGGATGTGTCAGCAATTCTTATCTTACATCATGCTAAATAAATTATACCAGCAGTTTGGCTACAATCACAAAACAATAGGATGGAGAAAGTAAACCTATTCTGGAAGCCTTAAGTACAAACCGTGATTAGAAATGGAAAAACCAGTTCTGACTTGAGTTTCACAGAGCAGCAAAGCATGGCTGAGAGGCCTGGGAGAAAGCACTTTCTGTTAAGTGAAGATTTATCCAGCACTTGTAGAAGTGTATTGGAGAGCTCAGACTGGGATGATAAGACTGTATGAAACAGTAAGGAAGGGGAAAGTATGGCAGCCCACCAGGAGCATGTGACAGAGGACACACAGATACTGCAGAATGAGATTCATTGCTTTCATGTGATTACCCAGCTTTTAGTCATTATTTAAATCCCTGCACCCTTCAGACCTTTAATTTATTCAGTGGATGTTCCCATCTTTCCCTGCTCCCTTCCCCTGGAGCATCACTGTCACGCTACAGTAAACCACCTGTAGGTCTTACTCCTGCCTCTGAAGTCATCTGGAGTGAGATGGTTCTGTGCCATCCTAACGATACTGACCGAAGGTTAATTATTACAGGTTGTTTGTGTCTTGGGCTTGATGAATGCAGGGGGCTGCCATTTCTGGACTCTGAGAGTCTCAGTCATTTGCTGTTGAAATCTAAAAATGTAGGACCACAAAGCAAAATGTGCTTGTGGATTTCAGGAAAAAGAGTAACTTATCAGGCAGAGACCAAGAGGAATTACCTAAGATCAGCTGTGCTGAAGAGTTCAGTGAATTACTCATGAACTTGTGAGAAATACACAGCACAAAGGTAACTGGAGTTATCATTTGTTGAGGGTTCATTCTGTAAGGCAGAAATATATATATCACAAAGTACCTATAACCCCCTTTGCAGTGTGGATTCATCAAATGCCCTGTGCCAGGGAGCTTTGCTAAAGCAGCAAATTAACTCAGCACATCTCTTCAACAGACATCATGTGTCCCACCCACCGCAATTTAAGGTTCCATAAAGGAAACTCTGGGAATACCATCCTCTGCTTTCTGAGTAAACTGCCCTCCACGGAGACTGGAGAGCTGGGCTGCCTACACTTCCTGCCTAGAGATTATTTTGCTTTTCAAAGATGGATTTTATTTGCAAGAAAAATTAGATAATTATATGTAAGTTACAGACAAAATGCAAGAGCTGCAACTTCAAAAGGTTGTGTCACCGCAGACGCTTTTCTTACCCCTCCCATAATAAAAAGTGCATGAGAATGTTTCGTGTATACTCTTGTATAAAGGTTACAGGGCCAATGGTTAAAAGGTAATATACTTTCTATTATTTTAAAAACCACCAACGTGTTTTAAATGGTCAGTTATTACATGGGTGGCAGTCAGCCACTGTGGAGAGGTCAAGTCAACCAGAGGGGTGGGAAATAACACTCCCAGACTGAGCAGAGAAAATTGCAATAATATTTCTTCACTTCTTAGGCTTCTCTCTACAATTTTTCAGTGACTGTCCCCTGGCAGCTCTGCTGAAGGGGCTACTCTGCATGACCTATCCCTCCAGCTGGGCTAAGGCCCCCAGGGTGAGGCCAGCAGCCACGTGGCATCAGGGCCAAAGCAAGAGGTCCCTTCACACCAGCACAGGGGGCAGAAAGAGAATGAAACTTGAGCTGCTGGAAGAGGGGTGCCTAGCCACCTTGGATGGACTTTGCCAAGTTCATACCAGCAGCCCACACTGCACTCTTTCTGCTGATAAATCCAGGACTTCAGTCTAGGTCTCCATCATACTGGGGCAGAAGGAATAAGGGGAAGAGGCAATGAGGCACCCAGAGAAACTCAGAGGGCAACTCTTGTCTCTTCTTCTGCCTATGGGATGCTGAAGGCCAGGAAACACAGTCATTACAAAGCCTATTAGAAAACATAATTAACTTCAGCTGGAGCTTTTGAACTCAACTTTTTAAAACCTCTCTGTCCTTGTTAAGGGCTTAAGCAGTCACCTTTTCCAAGACCTCAGAGAGAACTACTTTTCTTATATTAATTCAATCTTCTTTACATGATCAAGAAAGTCTCTTTTCTTCCCTTAGGTCTAAAAAATAACTTACAAACGCCATGTACTGAGAACATCACAATCTCACCAGAGAGGACTACAACTGAGAGATGGCTGCTATCTGGTACCCACCAATGCTCTGCGTGCAAAAAGGCAAGTAAAGTTTCTTCTAAGGTGTCTCAAACTTAGAAAGCTCACAGAACACTTTGAAAATGTTTTGGAGACTTTATTTTTCTGTTAAAAGCGAACGTGAAAGGGAGAAGTACTGCAGGAGAAAACGTACTTGCTATTGCCTTTCTCTCAAGGAGGCAGAAAAGATAGGGGAATGCCTCTTCATCCTTCCTGATCAGCAGCTGTTCAGCAGGCTTTCAACAATAGGGAACATTAATAACTTGTATGTGCTTTGCCAAATGAAACACTATTTTCGGTATGAGCCCAAGGGCATGATTCAGCAGTTTCCTAACCAGCAAGTAGCTCAAAGCTTTCCCAGAGTATTTTAAGACTCGCTATCACATGTTTCTTAGTAACAGTTTTCCTCTCTTACTTTATCTGCGATTATATGGTAAATCTATTAATGTTTCACCCATTAGTAAGTATGGGAGCATGTTAGGTTGTACATGATAGTGAGAGGATCAAAGGGATACAGTGATCTCTAAAAGTATTCTCACTGAATATAACTATTTATGGTACTCTTTAAGATACTTTGATTCTTGTGAGAAAATTGTTTGAACTAGAGAGACCTGAAATCCATGAAATACAACCACGGCGGGATCAGCTCATTTATATTGTACCATACTGCTTTTGTGTCACTTTGCACACAGGTAGGAGGATTAGTAATATTCTCAAGGCTACTAATGCAAAGAAACTTGTATGTTTTTCTTGGGTTGGGGTTCTGGTTGCAGTTACTTACTTGACATCGACAAGAGAAAAATACAACAATCAGAGGTCAGCTGTAAGGCTGGAAATTTGAACTAACAGTGTAAGTGTGAACGTAAGCATAATGAAAAAGGTAGGATTCAACTATTTTTAAATATAGAAGATGTGTGTGAGATGCTTCTGTCTAATCTGCGGTCAGGTGTGCATTACTGTAGCTGTCACGTGTTGAGGGTTCATTCTGTGTAGCAGAAATACAGCATCATGAGCAGCAAGCAATGTTCTTGCTGCCTTTGCCATAAAAATCTTGTTTAGAACTAAAAAGGAAACAAAACTCATGTGATGGAAACTTCAGCAGTTTATAAATCCCCTTTCTTTATTCACACAGGGAGGTTTTGCACAGATCCCCTCTCCCTGCTGCCCTGTCGTTTCCCTGGGTAGCTGGCTCATAGCATGGGCAGGAGCACCTCCTCCTTCAGCTTCCCCAGAAAGAATCCTGATACGGTGCCTTACTGTGGGAATGCAATTTGGCCTCCTTCCTACAATAGCCCACTTGTCCCGTAAATTCAGCTTTCACGGCTCTCCCTCAATTTTTGGGCAGAAAATAGGACGCAGCACATCTGGTGCCCCTTGACACGTCCACCCCATTCCTTGCACAGAGAGGACAAGCCTGTGTGTAAGATGTTGCCCCTGGGAGCCGCTACCATCTACAAATTTGAGAGGTGGCCCAAGCCCAATAAGTGGCCTTCCAGCTCCCTGCAGAAGCGGCCCTACCAGGGACCGCCCACCCCATCCATCTTCTGTGGGGCATGAAGATTAGTGGGAATGTAAAGGGCAACTTTCAGTATTTGTGAAATCAAACATGTTCCTCCGGAGAAAAATGTCGTGGTATTTCATTTGCAGGGAGGGGCAGGGAACAAGAGGCGGAAAGTATCTGAGCTGATAGCTCAGTGCCCACTGAGAAGGTGAGGAATAATCAGCACAGTTCTCAGTGGATTCCTGTTGTTCCTGTGGGAGTTAGGCATCTAAATGCCTTTGCAGATTCAGTCCATGACCTAGAACTAAAGTAAAGTTTCCATCTAAGCAATAAAATGAGATAATTGGTTCAGTGACCAAACTAGGGTAGAAAGAGATTTCTTGAGAAGGAAAAAAAAAAACAAAACCCAATGTGGGTCTCGCTCAGCCTCAAACACTTGAATGTTCTTGGCAAAAACAACAAAAAATTAACAACAATTGAATACACACTCCAAAATACATTTTGGGAAAGCCAAAATATTGAGCATTATCCAAAGTATGGCTGAAAAAGCAACAAAAGTAACTAAACAAAACAAAAATGATTCTGTGAAGTAGGACATTACAATGTCTTTAAATGTCAAACCCCAAACAACTTATTTGTCTTCTTACTCAAGAGAGGAGGAAAATCTGTTTATTTTGGTTAAAACTGTTCTGTGATTTAAACCAAATTCACAACAAAACTGCTGGTCTGTATTTTGGGTGGTACAAGAGGTATGAAAACAAAGTGGTAAGAATGAACATTGTATCACAACAAGGCACCAGACAAGCAACAAACCAAAGAACTGAGAAAATAAAACCCTTCCAAGAATAAATCAGTTGTCCTTTGGCAAAGGTGACTTAAGAGAATGGCTGTTGAAGGTTTTGGGGCTCCTGTGTTCACCCAGCTGTTCACGGGCGAGATTAAACACTTTGGCAGCGAAATGCAAATGTGAGGGATGTCACGTGAGGTTTCTCTCGGCTATTTCTGGGAAAGCAGGGCCCTTTAGGTCAAGAGATGAATAAAGCCACCTTAGCAGTCAATATGGATGGGGGGAAGGTGTTTATGAGAAGATATGTTAAAAAAAAATGCATAGTAGCTGGATACCATAATGCAAGCTGACCTATAGCTACTGGCTTAACATAGTGTGAATTAGTAACTTACAATGAAAGGGTTATTTTTTATTTTCTGGATTCCCACAGAGTTTACATTTATGTAAGCAAGTAAAGCCAAATGAAAATATGAAAGCTTTACAGACCCCTGGGCTGGTCAGCCACTATGTAAGGCAAAGTTCAGCTCCCTGCTCTCTGTTGCTGAGATTCTTGGCAGGCACGACAAAGCTTTCCTCCTACCACTGCTGGAGCCTTGCCACAGCTGTCTTGAATGTCTCCCTGTTTTAGTCTCTGAGAAGCTGACAGAGGACATTTGATGTTATACCTGTATATTTTTTTTTTTTTCTGTGAGGAAAAAGTAAAATTGACTCTTGAAACTGCTGTGTTCATTCCTTGAGAAATTTTTTAAGTATTGAAATTTGATTGGAAGTTCCAAACACTTCCAACAGATGCTTCTATTAAACAGAAATCTGTGGCAAACGGGAGCACTGGTGAAGGTAATGATTTTACAACATCTTGCACTTATTTTAGCTTCTTTTAGCAAAGGTGCTCATGAAATTCCTAGGTGGTGACAGCCTTTTCTTTCTGTTGTTTTTTTTTTTTTTTTTTTCTTTATGTAAGAAAGTCTCTTACTGACACACATTGTGCTTCTATATGGGGATATGACTTGCTTTTACCTGCTTTAGCTTTATTCTTCTCTATAAAACATCATGCTACTCAAACCGTACATGCAGGTGGTTCTGTATACCTGGAAAATCAAACACCCTTTGAAAGTAGGCTCGGAAATCACTTCACCTGGATAACACGGTTTAATGAAAACAGAGAAACCCGTACAGGACCTTCCATCATTTAAAAGATAAAACAATATTGCCTTTACTACTCATCTTTCATTTCAGATTCTGAAAATGTTTATTATTAAAATGCGAAGATTATAAACGTAAAGGTTGGATGCCACAAATCTGATAAGGCTATTGGTTTGAGGCCTAAACCTTTATTTTTAAGTACTCTCTCATTTTAAACTGGTGCAGCAAGCACTTTACACAAATAGATTCCCTGCATGGACTATTGCCTTTAGGAACGAGCAAGAACTAAAAGCAGTGCTTGTCTTACTAGTGAAGTATTATCAAAATGACAATTACAGCTGATCCCAGAATAACAGTCTATTTTTTGACTGCAGACTTTGATTCTTTACTGACATGAGCAGAAGTTCTACTCATAGGGTCAGGAAATGTGTGTTGTCTACTATACGACAGGTTTATTACTGCAAATATATACTTGAATTGCATTAAATCACAAACCTGGATTCTGATTATCAAGTCACAAAACAGCTGTTGCAGAACACAGTAATGTGTCTCCTTTACAGGGAAACAATTTGTCGCTTTGAAGTAAAATAGTAATAATCCAATTGCTAGGATTTTAAAATTTTTTTTGCAAGTTCAAGTTTCTCTTTGAAGTTAGGCTTCACATACAAGGAATGATAGGCAGCAATCACTAAAATGTTTTAAGCTTTATGAACCTAATGGTACTCCAACTCAAATAATTGTTTGTCTGCACTAGTGCTCATTATTGGTTCTGTTTCCTGAGTTAAACAGAAGCCAGGAAAACTGTGCGGTTTAAGTTGAGAGGCAACAAGTGAAAAATATGCATAGAAGTTTGTCAAAACAGCCTAGGTTCTGTCTGACTTGCTGACATGTAGAAGTAGACACAAGAAAAAAATTACCAGCAATAACCAGCACTCTAAAAGAAGCTCTCATGGTTTTGAGAACAGGTTGTTGCTCGTCACCCATTGTAGAAAAGTAACAAAAATTTGTCAGATTCTGCAAAACTTCTGCTTAACAACTATCAACAAGGTGGAAATTTCAGCTGTGCTGCTCTGAGTGAATACAAAGGTTTTCTATAAACTAGCAGTCAACCGACTTTAAAGGTTACTTTAGCACTCAGACCTGCTGATCATCTTTAGCTTGATATCCTACCTTGAGCTTCTTCCTCCCCTGAGCTTCCCCCTAAGTGGTAGTGCTCTAAAAGGATTCATTAAGAAATGGCTCAGAGCCCCTGTCCACACCTTCCCATTTCTCCCTCCAACCTCCCTGGAGCATTGCATCTCTAAGCACAACGTGACACAGGGCTCCATTCTTACGCCACAGACCTGCCGTAGTGTATCTATTACAGGAAAATTTTAAGCATCTTTTGAAGGAAAATCAGTAGTCTTCATTAAATTTTGGCTTCAAATACTATTTGTTGACAAAACAGTGGAAATACTTCCTTAAAGTGAGATGCAGGGTACAGTGAAACATTTCTATGTACATTAAAATGATATGGATATGATGTCAGTGATGTATAAAACTCCATCTGTAGTGTACCAAGTCTATGTATACTCAATTTAATATGATAAATTTCACCTCAGCCATAAAATATGTCTTCCGTGCAGCCACTGATCCGGCATAAACATTGTACTGGAGAGCAGATTCATCTGCTTCTTCAGAGGCTGTGAATACCAAGGATGCTGTAGCTGTTGAAGAGCCTGCTGCAGGACCCGTTCAACGTCAGGAAGGCTTACTATGACTTTTAATACAAGGGTCTGTCAATTCCAAAACCTTACGTCTGTGTGAACCAGAAAACTCATGTGGTGCCCCTTACCTCAGGATCACTCGTTAGAATATTTGCTATGATTTCTCTACTTAGAAATACAGAAAAAACTTTCTCAGCACACATATAGCAAATGTAGTCATGCTGATACTCGATGCTGGGGAGTTTCATTTCCTTGAAGCTCTTCTCTTTCCTCTGTCCTTGGAAAAACAGAAATGCAATTAGGAAGTCAAATCGCTGTCTATTGGTTATCTATGGAAAGTTGGCACATTCCTCACATGATCTTTATTTTTGCCTTGAAAAGAGCTAATGCGCTCTTTTGCCTTGCAGATGGTCTGGAATGAACCTCTAGCTCCTGTTTGCACTCTTTCAGCGAAGTCACTTTTTTTTTTTTTTCCCCTAACGCAGGCTAGAAATTAAAAAAAACCAACAAAATGATAAGCTGAAAATTGAAGATAAATATTTTATAAATATATGTCTAATATTAGTTTCCAGTAACTTCAGTTGCTAGGATAAGAAGGGATTTTCAAATGACATTTTAATTAGAAAAGGGTTCTGTAGAGTTGATATTATGGGACAGAAGTTATTTGTCACGTCATAGAGACGCTTGCCAGAAACGCAGGGATGACAGGCAGCAGCTGTGGAATGGCTGCATGTTGCTAGGAGGCACTGGGCAGGAGGATGCTGCAAAGGCATTCAGATACCTTGAGAGGTGAATGAAAAGTTAACTAGAACAGAATAAAATCCAGCAAGGTACGTAAAAGAATATAGCCCGTCTGCCTATAAAGCTGTAAGAATGTCATTTGCAAAGTTAGTCAGTCAGGTGTTGTTTTCTGCCTTTTGGTGAATGCAAGTTATTTCTAATTCAATTTCTTTCCTACAGCACCAGAAATGCAATTTTTTGTAAGGCCTGAAAATACTCAGGCCTCTACAAACAGGGAAAGTGGGTTTCTCAGCTAAGTTTTGGTGGTTCTCTCTGCTGGAGATCTACCTGTTCAAGGGAAACAGGTTACACTCTATTCAGCGCCAAAGCCATAATACGTGCACCAGGTATAATAGCACATCCTCAGGTAACCACACATGTACTAGCAAACTCTAAATGTGCAAAAGATATGCGAGATGTCAGAAGGGGAAGTTTCTTCGAAAAGGAAATCTTAGCTGTAAATAGTCTATTTTAATAGATCAAAACCTGAGTTTAGTGCATTCAGATTCTAGCAATAAGCATGCTCTGTGATTTGCCCCCGGGAGCAATCACATTCATTGTGCTCGTGACATGTAAAAATATACAAGAAATAATACTTCTGAGGCTTCACATCCTTTCACAATGCAATCAGAAGACCCAGGAGTAGACATCTGAGCAATCATAGGAGTACTCTGGAGTCATATGTTTCCCATGGAAATAATTTGTGACTTCCCGCTCTTTACTGCCACGCATCTTCAAAGCAAAACCAGCCTGTGTTTTGAGCAGAACAATTATTTGCTTTACATCAAAGTTTCATGTAATTCTTCATTCAAACTAGGTTTCAAAGGAGTAAAATTAATGCAGGTCTGTATAACACACGGGCAGTGACGTGTTTTCCGCTCCTGGTACACTTTCTATTGATAGATCTCAGTATACTTTACAAACATTAATAGTTCAGCTGCTTGCCAGAAAGAAAATGTCGTTTGCTGTTTCAGAGTAGGAACTGCTGCCAATTACTGCTAATTCCTTCTACTTTTGCAAAGAATTATAAAAGCAGTCATCTCCACACCTTACCTGCTGTGTGATTGTAGCGTGATTGTAGTCTGATATATCTCCAAGAATTGCAGATTTAAGTACCTGGGTGGTCTAGTCCTATATAGTACAATTTTGCCTCTCAGGGTCATACCCTTGCTGCTGCTTGCGTTGTTCCTATGGGTAAGAGTTTAATAGAAAAACTAGGCCTGTTGTCTTGGGCTTAATGGATTAAACTACTGTCTGAATGGGTTGTTTAACATCACGCTTATGATGCAACTAAAAGACATGGAAAAATGAAATTAGAACAGAAATAGGATTACTCATATTATAAAAATCTGCATGTTCTGCATATTGTACTATAAAAGTCTATCAGTATAGACAACCCTTGAACATAGACAACATTCCATGATAATCCTGATTTTTTTGATCCTTCATGCTGATTGAATCATAGAATAGCTCAAAGACTTATCTGTGATGGCTTGGTGTAGCTGCGTGTAGCATTTGGCCCCATGGTGCTATGATCATCCTGTGCTGTGGGACTCTCAATGCTGTCACTGAAAACTGCTGGTTCTGCAGATTGTTTGCAGAAAGCCAGTTGTGAACGTTTAGTTTTTGAAATTCACACCCAGCCCAAAAACTTGCGTGAACTGAATGTCAGTTTTGTTTCCTGAAAAGGTTAAAATGGCTTCAACTTTGTAATGCATTCATACTACATTATCCGTTCAAGCCACTCAAGAGATGACTGTGATTGTTTTTCAGTATTATATTTACTTCTATTATAACCCTTTATTAAAACACTCTTTATACTTGAGGTTTTTAAATGGAGTTAGGTCCTGGTTAGGTTCAAAACCAAAAACCTTCTAGTGGGAGGTGTCTCTGCCCATGGCAGAGAGCTAGATGATCTTTAAAGTCCCTTCCAACTCAAACCATTCTATGATTCTCCCAAAACTAAGGCAAAACTTGTTTTCTTTCATACTCTAGTTCCTTGTGGTCAGGAGCTGAGGTAGCAAAAGTACTTTGCTTTCCAGGCAACAGCAGCAGCAGAGATGTAGGCTCTTGCAGATAAGTAACTCTGTGCTCCTGACTGTGTGATTTACCTGGGCAAAGGCTCCTCTCGGAACACGGAAACCTCACCCCTCAGCTCCAAGCCTCCATCTCGGGCAGAATCCCAGTCAGGTGTAACAACTAAATCTCTCTTCTTAATGTCTAACCACTTGTTACATAGTGCTGTGTATTTTGTATTTTCACTTTAAATCCCCGTGCTTTCTTTTTCCACTTACAGACCCCCAATTCTTCAGCAAGATGCATTTCTTTCCAGGCCAGCCCAAGTCTGCAGTCTCAGAAAGAGAGAGAAATAAAAACAAAGTGTCTAAGGAGTTCAATTTAGACATTGTGCTTTCTTCTTATCTCTTCAGTTGCCCTTAGTCTGCCCGCCTTCAGCCTGACTGACGTGTCCAGACTGCCAGACTGGCTGGAGTCAAACCCAAGGGAATAACACGAACTCCGTTAACCCCGATGCACAGCCTGATAATCCCGTGTGCCTCTATCCGTCTGGGGGCTAATTTGCATTGCAAGGGTCAGAAAAACTTGAAAATGAATATTGTTTCAGGCAACCGGAACCTAATGGAAGTCAGCACTCCCTTGTCCTCTTGCAGCAGTGGATGGGCTGAATTTGCCTGTTCTGCTTTTTTTTCTTTTCTTTTCCCCTTTTCTGCCCCCCGGCATATTTTCTGTCAGGATGGCTACATGGTGCAGCTGAGGGCAGGAGAGCTGCTTCCGTGCCCAGCCGTATGAAATAGGTTTCGTCTCATGAAGGAAGTCAGCTCTCAGGAACTAGAGGAAGGAAATACTTTTCCTGTTTCATATTAGCCCCGAAGACTCTAAAGCTACTTTTGTGATAAATCTAACCAGGTTGCAGTTTGTCAGTATGAAAAGAGATGTGTACGTCGCTAATCTCTGAACGTCTTTCCTCTTTGGAGTTCAAACATGGTATAAAATCCTTGGTACAGGCATATATTTTAATAGGAAAAATGGTTGGTACAGGAATATTTTTTAATAGGAAAAAGGTTATATTTTTTCTTCAGTTGTATAGTTGGCCGTTGATCACCAATTGAAAATAAAAACACTCAGTGAGAGGCATGCTTCATACTTTCTCCACTTCTGATATTTTATAGTTCTCTTCTGAAAATAGATTTTATCTAGGACAGAAGTTGCACTTTTAGGCAGTCTAAGAGGTGCTTCAGTGGAACGAAGCCGCACAGAGCAAAGTAAGCTTTGTGGGAAATATATGATTAAGAATTGTTCCTGTTTCTCTTTTTGGTCCTTTCTGTGGTCCTGGAGGTTTTTGTGGGAATATATTCCAGCGAAACTACAAAAACAATTCCCATACTTTATCTACTGGGTGGTTCATTCTTTGGTAGAATACTGAAAATAAATAAACGGTGTATGAAAACTTGAAAGAAAAGCTGAAAATCACATTAAAAACTAGACACAGTGAGAATGCTAAAACGAAGATGGTGCGTTACGCAAGAGTTGTTTTGGTTTTCTGTGGTTAGTCAAACTGTCCTTTCTCTGCACAACTGTGAAGATTACTAAGCATGAAAGATCCCCTTTTGTAAATGCTCCAAGCCACAGCGTATTTGCTGTGTCAGCTTTCTCATCGGTTTAGGTAATGGTAGCAGCAGAGAAGTGTCGTGACTTGTGACTGGTTCAATGACCAGAAGTAACATTTAAGAAAATAAAAATGACCCTTAAATCATATGGTTTTGATCTGGAGAATATATTCTTGGGATTAAGGCAAAGTTTGGCATGCTTTTCAGCTTTGATTTACTAAAAGGAAAATTATTTCACATGGAAAAATATAAATTTAAAAACCGTGTGTAGGAAATCAAAAACTACAAAATATTGAATTAGACTCTAAACCCCTTTTTTTTTTTTTGTAGTGTCCACAGTGATATTCTTGTGCGTTCCCATCTGAGATCAGCATTCTCAGTAGCGTAAATAGTTGTGGATCATGCTTTGCGCTTTAATCTTTGGGATCTGCCAGGCCTCAAAACTGTCTTTTTTCACAAGATAATTTGATTCTGGCACCATTTATATATTTTCTGAGTCTGTCATCATAAACTGGGTCTGCTGTAGGTTCTCCAGAGTTGAAAGTGAAAATGTATATACTGAAACATCACCAGTGAGGTGATGGCATGACTCTGAGGCATTTGAGGACTTTGAGGCATTACTGCTTTATTTGAATATAGATACACCCAACTGGATATGCAGTAAGAGGCCTTTGTCACCCAGTGTCACCCCGGTGCCCCTTTCATTACACATATCCCTAATCTTTTACATAAATACGGAATAATTTTTTCTCCATCCTTCTTAAAAGGTGGTAGGTTTAAAAGTTCTTCAACAATATGATGCATGAAACAAGTTTCTCAGCAGAAGGCTTAACTTTTCTGGCAGAGAAGCCTCAAATTGTGCAGTAATGCTGATTGTTTCCCAGATGATCCCAAGAAACAAACCCTTAGTAAGTCCCTGGCGCAAACTGAGACTTTTCAGAGAGGGTTTTCTTTGTTGTTTGTTTGGGTTTTTTTTCTAATCATTCATAAATGCTCATGTTTCGTGAATTCTTTGACGGCTGAAATATTGTCTGATGGCATCTTGTGCTACCTTCCTTAAGAATGTAGAAAGTTAATACCAAATTACACAAGATTTTAGTGCCACAGAGCAATGGTCCTCATCATTTTGCTGGAAACCTCACTGTTGGGTTTATGGTCGCATGGTGTAATTTCTTGGTGTGAGCCCTCTCTTAGAATTAAATGGTTTGGGTTTTTCACTGCATTTACAGGTCTTAGCTCCTTGTGTAGGAGCTACTGCAGTAGATAACTGCTCACGCTGAGGAAGTGTATTAAATAATATGCATCTTATTTGGTGACAGTGCAGCCTGGGGACATGAGGTAATCTCTATCTTGCATAACTCTGCGAAGCGGCTCTAGATGTTACCACACCAGGATTCATTCCGTAGGCATAAAGATAGGTATATTTATAATGGAAAATGTGGAAAAGCATCTATAGATATGCGCTGTTATTTCAAAGCTGTAAATTCTTTTAAGCCACGCAACCTTAGGAAATGCAAAGATACAAAGTACAAATACAATTACATGCCTGATTACCTTGAATTGTTATTGTACACTGCAAGCACGAACCGAGAAAGATCATGTATATGCTTGTTCTGTTGAGACTTTTGCTAAGCAAAAGGGTACTATCGGCCCAACTGTTCCACCTGAGGGACCTCAGGGGCTTCAATGGGTTTTGTTTGTAACATGGATGTATGCTCAAGTAGCTGAATTGCTGTCCAAGTGAGGTTTTGGGGGTTTTGTGTGGTTTTTTTGTTTGGTTTTTTTTTTTTTTTTTTGACAGATCTCCCTGGGGAGAAAAAGAATATCATTAAACTTAACACATGCTTAATCTTTTGGAACCTGTTCCATTTACGTGGTGTTGGAAAAGCAGAAGCTCATTAAGAACATGTGGTGCCTACCTCCTTACACATGAAATTTCTGCCTCTTCTCCTACCTCCATTTCCCACTCTCTGAAGGCCTCTAGAAGTCTTTGATTTTGGTGAATGTGTAAGTCAGTAATTTCTAATACATCTGAATTGTCACACAAAATTAAATTAGTCCAACTTTATGTACTCTAACTTGTGGAAGGACTGGGTCTTTTACCTTGTAACTTTAATGATATTAAAGTTCTGAACAGAGAAAGACTGAGAAAGATTTAAATCTTGTTTGGATTGGTAAAAATCAGCACACTAGAGCTTCATCTAGTATTGTAGGAACCACTTTAAATGTCTGGCACAGTGAATAGTTTCTCTGACTAGATTTAGTTAATTAGTGGTGTCCCCCCGTCTACTGCTTTGTTTTCCCTGCATGTACAGCTTTGTGTCTACAGTCAAGGCTTGATTTGTGAGGAATTATTTATTTAGTGTACTAAACTACCATCATTGCAAGCTAAATTTGATTAGAATTGTTTTCTTTTTTATCCTTTTAAAGAACAGTATCTGCTCCAGAGTTTTAGAAAAATTAAATCAAACAAATCATAGATGTTCATGTATATCATCTGGCTCTGATTACCTACTTAATTTTCTAAATAGCACTGGAACTTATTCAGCAAATAAATGAACAGTCCAGAAAAGTGGTATTGTTTAATGAGATACATGTTTTCAACTCGCCTGCCATATAACTCAGTGGTTTCTGGCCATATTGGTGCATTGCAGAGAATTCCCTGATTTCTCTTGTTAGAACGCAGTTGAGAGTTGATATTGCTTAAACCACAGCCAAGGTGAAATACTGAAAGGAAATAGATTCTTTGCTATGCAACAGTGCCCTTTATAGTATGTATGGAGTGCTTAAGGGAACCCTTTAAGTATGATTTTGGTAACAGAAAGTGATGATTTTGGTAACAGAAGAAAAAAGTGGCTCAAGTATTCTAGGAATATACATTAATTATAGGCATGAAATTTAAGGTAAATAAATAGAAGACAGTTTCCTAGTAACTTCTTTTGGCTAAGATGTTCAGAAAGTAGATGAATTAAAAAACAAATAGTGCTAAAAGTTGCATTTCCTCTTTCAAAATGACCAGTTATTTTCAGAGTGCAACAGTGTAGTTTAATAGAACAAGTAAAATCTGTCTAAGCAGTGATATCTGACATCCCAGGAATGACACTTGGTAAAGAATATGGTAAGAAATTCTTGTCTTGTTCTATGGAATATACCATTGATATGTCAAATTCCTTTAAAGATATACTATGCATGTCTAAAATGTGTTCTTCCTTTCTTTTCATCTTTTCATTTTCTCCAGTTGAGCACAGCCATGGGATAGTATTATATTAGTAATGGATGCTGTGTTTCCTTCCCAACCATTCTTGGGGTTCCAGACAGCATCTGCATACCTTGTCTAAGTTATTGGTTAGGACTTGTCATGTTTCCCTAAAGAGAATATGCTGTCAATAGTGACATCTCCTCATGTATCCAATGGATGCCTCATTAGATTTGCAGGAGGTGGAGTAAACAAGTAAGCCAGAGACACGGCTGTCTACTTCTACAGTATTTTCCCTCTCTTTTCTCTTGAAAGAGCAGAAGTGTAACTGAACTGTCCCCTCAGGACACTTGAGGCTGAAGGTAGATCTACTGTCAAGAAAATTTTTCAAAGTATTTAAATCACATTTCATCTTTTATTACTGTCTGTCATACTTAGATGTACAATGGTGGTGCACCTTCCCCTCCTTGTTTCCAGATACTGCTGTAATAAAAGGTTACGTACATAATTAAATTAGTTAAATTCTAATAGTCTACAAATATTTGAAGGATGCTATGAACTTTCTAAACGTTTTTTGAGGTTACTCATTACTTCAATCAATTAATGTTTGTTTAAATGCAAACACAGCTGTTTCATATGTTTGGTTTTTAGACCTCTCATGAGGGACTCATGAAATGGGCAAATGAAACACAGTGGGTTGACAAACCTTTTTCCTTCAAAGTCCAAAATCTCAACTGACAAATATTCTTGCTCTCCAAATTGGCAGGGGGGAGAAGGAGGTGGATAGGAAATTGGCTTGGGTTTCGGTTGGTTTTTTTTCTGATGTTGTTGCCTTCTGGTTTGTAACTTACTCTTGAAGCCATAAAATGAATAAAATTGAGCTTCCAGTAATTGCTTTTAAGATGGATCTTGTCTCTGTCAGTGTGACAGCAAAATGCACAGACGAACATCTTCACAGGGTCCCCTCAGTGCCAAATCTGGAATATGTGTTTGGCCTTGCAGGCTCTGAGTATAAAAACCCAACAAATTTCAGGGCTTTTGACTCTAATCTCTGTTTGTGTCGGTGACCATGCACAAATACCCTTTTCCTCTGCGTTTAAATTTGGGCTGAGTTTCTCAGCCCCCACCTCCCATAGCACAAGGCGGGTTTCACGTAGTTAAAGAAGCAATGCTAACCTTTTTCCCTGGAAAAACTTGGACCAGCATAATATTTGCCTGTGCCTTTCAACCCCTCTGATCTGAAATATGCATAATGTAGCCCTGTTTCATTATTGCTTTACAGAAAATAGCACCAGAAATAATACCCACTTCTTTCAAATATCTCTCAATAACACCTTCATACAGACCACTCCCCAATTTTTCAAGTTTTTCCAAAGATTTCAAATATTCTAGTTTTTCTTCCTTTAAATATATATTTCTTTCATTTTATGCTAATTTTTTCTTTATGAACATGAAATGCCTAAGCTTTCGGATAGTTTGAGCAAGTAGTAAATACAGGATTAGCAAACCTGCACAAGGGTTGGTTCACATTTCTTTCTTTGCAGTGTGATCTCATTAATGAATAGTCAAATTGAATTTAGAAAATGAACACAGGATTAAAAAAAGCTGCTTTGTACTTCTCAGATTCTACTTAAGAAATAATTAATGTTGACTGGATATAATAAAAAGGTAGACTTTTTAATTTTTCATTTTAAATTGAATGTTTACTATGAAATTCCTTACTATTCCAATTTCCTGAGAAATATCAACACCTAAAGATTCTGAGATCATTTCTGTGGAACCCTGCTGATTTCTTTCTTACTAAATTCTATAGATCTGAGCCTACAGCTATTATGAAACTTTAAAAACCTGACAATTAAAGTGATTATTTCAGTAAAATGTTAAGAAAATTAACCTAATCCCTTTTATTAAGTGGATAGATTTTTTTTTGCTTATACAGAAAAAAATTATACCAAGTGACTCAGATGTAGTTTTTGTTTAAGCTGATCATGTTTTAAACTTTATTTAGCTCAGTTTGCATTAGTCTAGATGTAGTTTCTTAGTAACTGTAGCATCTTTTTAAAAAAGATATCTAAAACAACTGTATGGTGTAGATCCCTTAATGAAAGCAGCCTACTTTAACGGCTCAATTCTGTTTTCTTGTTTCTTGAATATTTAGCACAATAAACGAAGCACAATGGCTTGTTCCACATTTCATAAGGGATATCCAGCACCAAGTAGCTGTGAATTCTTCACATCCATACCATTTTGTTTGATCAGCAAGTACCTGTGGATGGGAAAAGCCTGTCTGCTTTGAAAACAACAAGTTCACTATTCTGCTAGGGCTTTGCTTGGGCAAAATCAAACTGCCCTTGAGTTAGGAGTACAATAGACATGATGGCCAGAGCTTGACTGTATGTAGAAATTAAAAGAGAAACAAAAATTAACAGTTCCCAGATGCTATCTATATATTCCTTTCTTCCTTCGGAGACCCTTTGCTTCTCTGTAAAGCACTTTTTTTTTTTTTTAAGATCCCTTTTTTTAAATTTTTATTCCTGTGATTGTCAATTGGAGGATTATAAACTTTATGGTTATTTCCTGCAGAATTACTAAAGTCTCATAAATTTCTTCTGTAAGAGTGCTCTTTATCACCTGCTGTCTGCTTACTTTCTCCTGTCTTGATCTCTGATGTTGTTTTAATTATCCTAATAGCTTGCTCCAAATTCACAGAACTTAGAGCATTACACAGATAAAAATTTTCCTTAAAAAGAAAAAAAAAAAGTAGATGTAGCCCAGTCAAACCTAATCTGTTATTTAGTGTTGATTTCTATTGCGTGATCTGCTGTGTAGCACTTGCAAAGATTCTGAGTCACTTCTAGTTGAACATCTTTATACTCATCTGAATTACTGTAATAAAGTGATTACAAAATTTTAGTAACTTTTTGAGTCCATTTGACACGGCTGCAGGAAGCCTCCTGTTTTTCCTAACTATTCTTACTTAGAAACTATGATGTAGACTGAATTTGTTAGATTTCTTTTTCTAGGATGTCTTTTGAAGTCCGTAGGTCGGCAGGGTCTCGATGTCAGATTCTGGTCTCAGTCCATGAGTGCCTGATGCCTTTCCATCGCTTGGTGCCGCAGGTGGCCACGTGCGTGAGTAGAGGGGAGAGACACAGCAGCCACCTCTCCCACTTGGCAGGACCAACTAGAAGAGAGTTACACAAAAGGAGAGAATTGATTTCTAGGTGGGTTCCATTACAAAAATGAAACTTCCTGCAGTTTCTCTGTGTGCGTCTCCCTCCCCTCCCTTTCCAAATAACTTTTGAACCCTTTGGTCAGTTTTAACCTTGTTGGATGAGAGGTTACGCTACGGAAAGGTAATTGAGAGGAGCGGTTGGTGAAAGGAGAGAGCCACCACGAGCGTCCTGCTGAAGAGGAATCTTGTGGCTTGGCACCAGAGAATCCATATGGAAAAGAGACACGAATGCTCCAGGTAGATCAAAAGTAGCCATTGGAGATCAAGCGAAACCCAAAGCCACAAAATTATGGGAAAAATAGCTGTGCATAGAACTTTTTTGTTTTTCTTTTTCCTAAAGCTTTAAGGCATGTTTCTCTTTTTTTGGGTCAGTTCCTCTTTGCTGTTCTTTCTCTTGCTGACACTACACTTGCAATCTGAGCAGGTACCTGGGAGTCTCTGCAGATTCATTCTTTCTTGAGTAACTAAGAGCTAAGCGTGCTTAAAATACATTTCTCTGGATGCACGATTTCCATATTATACATTACACAGTTGTATTCAGTCTGAAAAACTGCTTGAGAACTTGTGAATACTTTTTTATTGTAAATAGGGAGCCCTTTTTTTTTTTTTAATGTCTGTATTTGAACTGGTACCCATCTTTAAGTTGAGGTCTCAAGCATGGTTGTGTTACGTGTGTGTGTATATATATATATATATATGTAATGTATCTTTGCAGCATTGCTGCGGGGTCTACTGGATTGTTTTGCTTGATTTATTACTGCGCTGAGAAGAGCAGCAGGAAACCTCCACCATTTGTATATCCCAGCCCATCTTTCATTGTTTTGTAAGTAGTTCTAATTGCAGTGCATTATTCAAAGTTGAAAAGTTTTTGGAACATTCTTTGCTGGTTAACTGGAAAGCTGTTATTGCTTCCAGGTGATTTGCACTGATGTGCATTCAGGGTGGTTTTCTGGCTTCATCTAAACCAGTTGATTTAGAAGCGGTTTCTTATTTTGCAAGTGATGTGAGTTTTTCTTTCCATTTAATCCTTGAGATCAGCTAGTGGGTTTCACATAGAAAAGGAAAGATAAACTGTCAGTGTGTCCCAAGTCTGCTCAGAGAATAGGCAGTCCAGAAATAACATACCGCACCGGCTGATGGAGCAAGCACTATGAAAATTTTCCTTTCCTAACATATGTGATAGTTCTCAGAAATCCAGCTTTCGTTTGCATTACGCTGACTGAAAAAGGGCTCTTTTCAGCATGGGATATTTCAGGATTTAAATAGCCTCTTTGTACTAAGAGCATATGCTGTTGTTTGCATTTTGAGTTTTTTTTCTTCTATGATTTTGAAGTGAGATGGGAAATAGAGCGATCTGCAGCCTCTGTTGGTTCACATGAAAAATAAGGAGACTTCAAGCGATGCCATTTGGGACTTGCACTTCGTTGTCTTTGCAGTCTTGATGACAACAGAGTGTGTGCTCCCGCCCGGTGGCAGTCCATACAGCACCAGGTGACAAACCCGCTCTCATTCTTCGTCTTGGATTTATTTTTTAGTTGTCTTTCCTACTGAAAAGTCATCTTTAACATAATTTTAATGAATCCCTTGAACGTCTTGCTACGTTAAGCTTAATTTTCAAAGTGGGAAAATAAGAGGACTGTGAAAAATCCCTCTGCTGTCCGCAGGTTTCTTCCTTAGAAGAGTGAGAACTGAAAACAAGAGAGGAGCAGGGCCCAGGGAAGCTCAAAGCAGAGAGGAAACTTAATCTGAACAAAATCCTTTCATTGCAGAAGTCTTCAGTTTTATTGGTGAAAATTGCATATTGCCTTTGAGTAACAAACTTCACGAGAGTGCAAAGTTACTTTTTCTTTATTATTTGTAAAGTAGGTGGCTAAAAGTTAAGGAGATGGCACCTCAGATAATGTTGGGGAGTTTGTTTGTTTGTTTTTTGGCTTGTTTTGTCAGTTCGAGGAAGAAATGAAAACTCCTTTGGTCACAAAGCTTCAGATAGCTGAAGCTTTGATCACTGTCTCAAGTCTAAAAATATAATAAACTAAGTAGCACTGCAAACAAACATAAATTGAGGCATCATTAACAGAAACTGGTAACCAGCTTTATGGCTGAGATAATTTAAATTCTGTGCCGTTTTAAAACAAAAGATTCTGCAGTATAAGAAAGCCATCTTGATAAATCAGCAAAAAAAAAAAAAATCTTGCTTTTTTGAGTAGTACCTTCTATCTCAAAACCTATTCTTTTGTTCCTGCTCTCATGAAGAAATTAGATGAGTTTATGGCTGCAGTGTCTGTTCTCAAAAGATAAGCCTAATTCTTAGCAACACAGCTGTATCTGTGAAGGTCAACAGAGGACGAAGGTCGTGGGTCCAGTAATGATACTTCAATACATGTTAAAAAACTCGTAATTCTTTAACTGATTTCATGTTAGAAGCTAAGAAAAGATTCCCCCTCAACAGTTCAATGCTGTGCTAGTGTCAACCCAGCAGCATTTTAAAGCAGGCCTTTTTGGGAGTTTGTTTATTTGGCCCATGAGTTTAGGAGAGGAGGAAGAGGGTGTAAGGGGAAATGGGGAGCTGCTGCATTGGAGCAGAGGTGTCTGGTGTGTCACATCAAACACGCACCTCTCAGGAATGTTCTAGGTGTGGTTGTGGCTGCCGGAGCGCACGGGACAAGCTCTGTGAGAAAAGAGTGGGATTTTGGGTGTATAACATTGAAACCTCATTTCCTGAGCATACAAAAAACCTCTTGAAGAAAAGTTCTTCCTTGTTCTTGGTGGAACTTGGCTGTAGTTCTGTGAACACCTTAAACTGTTTATTTGCTTATTATCTGGTTTCGCTGTACACTGGATTTTTTTTTCCCCCCAGCATAGTTGTGCACAAAGGCAAGGACAGCTCGTGGTGGCGGGGGTGATGCAGAAGCGAGCAGCAGGCGTTAGCTGGAGGGTGGGAGTGCCACCTTCCCTGGTGGTTGCTCGCGTGTCCAAAGCATCTGAGAAACCTGCAGCCTCAGAAACTGCCGATGGGCACGTCCCCAGAGCTGTGGGGCAACCCCTCCCCACAGCCACGGTGCCTTATTTACCTAAAGGCCTTCATTCGCTGGAGTATGAACAACGTTAAGAAGAAGTTCTTTATAAACATCTCGGGGCTACGTTCACTTTCAAACCAAACAGAGCACTGTTTATAGCAGTATTTTAAGATTTAGTACTTTATCTTCTTGTTGGTTATGTCTTGGACTATAAAGTCAAAGAGTGCTTTGTCGATGATTTCTGAAGTCAGGATTTCGTGCTGAGTTGCTTTACAGTAACACAAGTTTCATTCACGATTTCTGCAAAGCGATAGTGATTTCTCCTTGTGAAGATGCTCTTTTGTGATAAGCTCTCCCATTTACGTGCTAAGTTAGTAAAGTAGGTAAAATCCTGAGCTGTTCAGAGTATTATTTAAATGTCTTTTGCAACCTTAGAGGTGAGTGACCCTGCTGCCCTGGCTAAATTCCAGTTTACATAATTATAATCTACTACTTAACTCCCCAAAGAAATGCTGTGCAGAGGCCAAAAGGAATGCCTGCAGCCTTCCCTCCCAACTGGGGTACCCCCGAGAATGCCACCCTCCACAGATTCTGCATCTGGAGCGGCGTTTGCTGCGTAACCGAGGGACAAACTGATGCCTTTGCTTCTGCCATCACCAAAACAGACCGCGGCAGATACTAAGGGTAATCAACGAGGAATATAAGCCACAACAGAGAAAGAACAGGCTTTATGGCTATCCAGAAACATTTATCAGTGTTAAATGACCCTGACAAATTTTTCCTTTGAAGACAAGGAAATTAGTCAGAACAATATTTGACCGGTGAGCGATTAGCACAAAGACGGTCTGGAGGACAATTCTGATGCTTCTGAGGTCCTAGAGAAAAGCAAAAGTGAAAGGTTAAGGGAGATGACTTTTTGTTTAAAGGAAACAGAGAATGCTTTCATATATTCTTAAAGATTATTATCAAATACTTTTACAAGAAACATGGAAGAACAGAATAGAAAATTTGCAGGAAAGAAAGATTAATTTTATTGGGAAAAGCTGTCTGTCAGGATGGGTAAGCATTGAACAGATTACATAGATCATAGCATAACTTTTATCAGAGGTTTACAGAATTAGACAAATACCTGTCAAGAATCAATATACCTCAGCAACTCCGCTTCAGGGTAGGAGGGTGGACTAGAAGATCTGCTGAAGTTGCCAGAGTTAAATTTCAAGTTGTTGTTGTTTTTGTCTGTCCTATTCTCTGCTGATTCTAATTCTGGTCGTTCCCACGTGCTTTAAAGGGCTCACGGCATACTGGGATTTGGCAGCTGGAGGTATCCAAAAAAGGCTCCCCCGAGGTCAGGCAGCCAAATGATTGTTAGGCAGAAATACATGGGAAATACAAAGATGCAGGTGATGCCAAAGCACCCTGCACAATTTGCAGTTCCTGGTTTTTTTCCCCTATTCTTGAACAACTGAAAAAATACAGCTGCCAATGTTTAGTAATACCAGCCTTTAACATAGCTTTCCTGGGAAGTCCTCCCACCAAGGACCAAGGCATGTTTTGGAGCTGCTGTTTACTAGTAACCAGTCTAGGGCCGTGAAATACCAGTGCACAGCAGTGATTTTCAGTCTCTGTGGAACTAAGCTTGACTGGAACCAATGAGTTAAAATTCCTGGTCACCCCTCCTCTGCATTTAAGAGCAATGTCACAGAGAAGCAGCATCTCAGTCAAATCCCTCTGCCATGATGTGCTTCACAAGGTCTTGTCTATTTTTTTTTGTTGTTGTTGTTTATAACTTTTTCTATAGCTGCTGAAGTTTCAGGTCATGTTTATCTGAGCGCTTGTCTGAGTGGAAAATTTATTATAGAATCATAGAATGGTTAGAGTTGGAAGGGACCTTAAAGATCATCGAGTTCCAACCCCCCTGCCATGGGGGGGACACCTCCCACTAGACCACTTACTTCTCAAATTTGGGAAGTAAGCAATTCCTTACTCTTTTAGACTCCTGCCTCCCTTGCGTGATCTGTCCCTTAAACCCAAATAAAACTGTGACTGCTGCTGTGAAAATCACTGTCCTGTGGTGATGCACCGGGCACCCATAGTTATCGAACGCCCACCTCTACATGTTGCAGAAGTATTTTATTACCTGTTGTATCTGTCGTGAACCTGGAATCACGAGACTCAATCATGAGAATCACAGTACTTCAGTCTCTTTCTCTATGGTTTTCTGTGTCTTTCTGATAGAGAATAACAAAATCCTTAGAAAAAGAGCCTTTAGAAGGAAGAAGCAGAAGCCAGAAAATAAAACTAAGATTTGACTTAGGGCGTTGCAGTAAATATGGAGAACTTTCATGGCTGTGGAGATTCACAAGGTTTAAAAAATAAAATAATAAAAAAATAGAGGAACAGCAGAAACAACTGTTCTAAAAATAAAGCGTTGCAAAGCAGACAGAGACAGATGAGTAGCATGCAGCCCTCCCTCTGAATTCTTCATTGTTGTAATTGCAATATCTTTCAGAAGATGTTTTCAAAAAGCTTGGTCAGAATGTGCCTACTAAATGTCGTAAAACTAACCAGAAATGTATTTCCTGCTTGAGTAGAAAAAACACACACAGAACTACAAAGTAAGGACTCTGTTATCCCAGTACATTAAATCTAGTGTGCAAAGCAAAACAAATTTAGTAAAGACAAGGTTAGGAAACGTAACTCTAGCAAGTATATCTTATTCTTGATGAAGATTCCAAACACACTGCTCTACTGCCCGAATACAAAACTAAATTGCATCTTTAGATGCCAAATTGCACATAAATCGGCTCTCTTCATACCTGGTTATTTCCCGAATACTGAGATTTCCGTCTTGCTTTCAAAGCCACACTGAAGTGTTGCTGACACGGTAACAAAATGCCAGGGTTTGATGCAGCCAGCAGTTTTGAAACAACATGTACTGAGATCTCTCTATTCAACTTGCACTTGCTTTTCCAGAGCTGAAGGCTGATGTTTTTCCAAGAAAAAAGACAAAAACATTTTAGGGTGTCTTTCCTAGTATAGTGCCTTTTTTTTTTGGGGGGGGGTGGGGGGAGTGGGGAGGGGAGAAGGAATGTTTACTTATTTTTTTTCCTGTACAATTTTTAAAAACCTCATTTGTCAGTTAATCTTAGCACATTTTCCGTATTTGTTCATTTAGGGAAAAATCCATTGGGTCCAAGGTTCTGAAAAAGCTTTATCAGCTCTAGATCTGTAGATAAGAGGGATAGAAATAAAAATTGCATAATATTCGGGGACCAGGGATTTTTCTTTTCAGCTACATATACCAGAAGGTTATCTAAGTAACTGTTATAAAAAGGGAGAAAAATACAAAAGCAGAAAACTGGCTGTAGTTATGCCAGTGTTATTTTCTCCTCTCTTCTCTGTGAG
>JAHREE010000161.1:5206284-5326804 GCA_033628505.1 Tringa tobata
AAAAAAAAAATAGATCTAGAGAGCTCCACGAAAGAATGGCTGCCAAATACAACAGAGGTTTCGTGTACAAATCTAGAAAGCCAGGCTTCAGTCAGCCTTATGGCAAATGCTGAAATTTGCTTACACCTGCATTTTGTTTGAATGGGTGTGCTTCAGGCCCATAGAAGTAACCAACTGTTAACTTTGTGGATTACAAGTTTTCACTTTAGATTAAAAAAAAAAAAAGGCAAATGCTGTAAGAGAATAACATATGCAATTATTTGAGTGAAATTTCATACAGTTTACTTTTGCTTGGATACTGCTATTTATTATTAAGAGCCCACAAGGAAAAGAACTGTAGTACTACTGCATTTCTAAACTATTTCCATGGGCGGGCAGTGCTGCAGGTTCTTCCTATTTTCTGTTACCTTAAGCTGATAGAATGTTAACCAATCAAAGGCAATTTCTGAGTGTCACTTTTATAATGTTGTAACAGAAAGCATTTTTGTTTCCATCGCTCTAGCAGACCTTGCTAGTTGTGTCTGGTTGGCAGGTAGCTGGCACAAACAGGTTGGTTGGGTAATTTTCCTTCTCGTTCTCTCTTTTGGGTACATGTGCTGATGCCGTAAGAAAGGTTTCTCACCCTCTTATCCCCCTGTTGTGGTGGAAAGTCTGTTACGGGTGTGTGCAGGAGGAGTACTGATCGATTTATAGGTGTGTGGAAGAAACTGAAACAGAAGCCAAAATAACATGGAATAAATAAGAAAGTTCTGTAACAAACCCCTCTGTTTGATATGGACTGAAATCAACAAAAATATTTGTCTCTGAAACATACTATCTCTCTGAACAACTGTTCAATTGCAAGCTAGGCTGTTTGCTGCCTTGGAAGTCCAAAGGAAACAAATAAGTTTTATACTTACTTTGTCACACTTCGGATTACACAAGCTTCCAGTACAGAGTCTGCTTTGACCCAAGGTGTTCAGATATCAAAACCCCAGTCAACTGAAACTAAAATCATTAAAGCTTTAATTTTCTTTCTTCTTTGTGGAGGTATATGAAATAATTATTTTGCTTCAAAACTTTAAGCTGAAAAATAGCTTTTGGTATCTATCAAACATTTCCTTCAAGCATATTTAATATTTTATCCTAGATTCCTAAGAGAAATGTTAATGTAAAGTGTAGAAGGATGAAAAAGAATCTCCTCAAGGTCAAGAGGAAAATTTTTTGTTGAATAGATTAGGTTTTTTTGTCTCTCTCTGATTTTGAAAGCTAGAGGACAGCTGAACTTTCCAGCAGCAAAAGCAGCAAAGTACAAAAAATAGGGGCGAAGTCAAGACAGCCAAACAAGATAGTGTGAAGATAAAAATAACAACAGTCTCTTGACAATATTGAAAAGGCAATAGATGAACAGAACATATAATTGAGGCAACAAATCTCAATGTGATTTTACAGCTTTCTCACTCATTAGGCGCACCAGGGATTCTTAGAAGATCCTGAGCAGAACAGTACATTTTGGGGAAAAAGGTGAGGCTTTTGGAAAAGAGGGAAAGGCAAATGTTCAAAGCTGAATGTTGTAAACTATAATTACAGTCTGAAAAGGCAGGGCCTAGGTTGAAACTTTCGAGACTTAACAATGAGGAATGTCTTTCCCTTTGTGCCCTGTGTTAAAGGATCCGAGAACACTAACATCAAGATACAGAAAAGATATTTATGGAATGTCATCAACGCACCAAGAAGCAGTTTGTACTTGGTGTGGAAGATCAGCAAAAGTAAAAAGGACTAGAAGGACATGAAACGGAATTACTTCCATTTGACTCTTTCCTAGTGGTGGTAACTAGCCCAGAGTTTTGAGAATCTGTGGAGACAATTAAAGAGATATTATACTGCCAACTGCCTGTGCTGTGTGGGTGAAAGCAGATATTCTAGTTTTCACCATTATCTCCCACTTCATTTGCCATAAACTTACATATAGTCTGAAAAAAGAGAACTTTTAAATTAGTGGAAATTGCCAGCCTGATCTTTCACAGATAACAAAACGAATATGTTCCTGGCAGCAAAGACGGGCTATCAGGGTCTTTGTATCCCTCCCAAAGGTTTTTCACTAGCAATCTTACTACAGCACAAAGTATGAACATCTAACTTTTCGGTTTGCGCTGAATAATTACAGAATCCCATGCAACCGTGCAGTAATTCCATCAAAATAGACAAATTACTTATGATGTAGGTACTATTTACCCTGAATGGGAGATCCAAAGGAGGTTTATAGAGGTTTATTTCTGTATTGCCTGTGGATGATACAGTTTACAGAGAGTAAAGTCGAATTACCTGAGAGAGTGCTTGACGATAATCCTTTTTAGGAAAAGACCTTGGAGCTGGCAGTGTCACACAGACTGGGAGGATACCAGCCCTTTTCTTTTTTTTTTTTTTCCGAGGATAATATGGAAAGCATCTGTTTTCAGATGCTTTCATTAGGTCATTCCATTAGGAATGGAAGTGCTGGAAATGTTTTGACTAGCAATTATGCAGTGAAAAAAGAATGCAGTTGTATTTTATCTAGAAAATGGCTTTTTAATTCAAATCGAGAAGTTAACATAGAAAGTGGACTACTAAGAATATGAAACAAGTTTTAAAGTGTCAAGATCAAACTATAAGTGAACTTGATAATTGCATCTTCAGTTTTGATGTAAAAGTGGCACGGGATGAGCATTTTTAATTGTTACTCGGTTTAAATTATTTCATGTGAAACTCATTCTTGTATTAACTTAGATTTTTATCTAGAATTGATTTGGCCTATTTTTTGCTTAGGACTAATGTTACTGTCTCATGGCACATCTGTCTTAACAGATATATTTTCTATGTCATTTTATATGTGATACTGAGGCCCTTCTATTCTCTGAGGACAACTTTCATAAATGCTGAAGCATACTATGCTGGCTTGATGAATGTGGCTGTACTTGTATACCGCCCCAGAGCTGGGGAAGTCATGATGACTGTGTTAAAAGTGAGGCATTCCCTTGCAGCAGATGGATCTGGAGAGAGGAGGCAGAGACAGGTTGTTTAGTAATGCCTAGAGTGCATATTACCAAAGTTTGCAGATAGCAGAGACTGGCGTCATGATTAATGAGGAAAAGTACAGGTTACAGATGCAGAATATTCTGGATCTCTGCATGAAAAGGGTGAAGTCAAATAATGCGTACTGCTAGCATGTAGGTTTCACGCAATTATCATTGGTACAGGCATATGAGAACCGTCTGGGGAAATGGTGATTGTCTGTAGGAGCTGGATCATCGGGTGACTGTGATGAACAGTTGTGTACAGCTGTAGCAAAGGGGCCTAACTGGTCCTTTGATGTTTCTGGGGACGTCATGGTGATATTTGCATTTTCTTGAGTAATGTTTCCCTCTCAAGTTACTCAGTTTAAATGCATGCATTTAGTTTAAAATGTGTTAAACTAAAACTAAGAGCAGGCATGGTGTTAAGGCATATTCTCTCAGGTAACTAGGTTAATATTGACAGAGGTGACCTGTTTGCCCAAATAGGGCAACAGTGCCCTGTGTCCAACAGTGTTTCTTGTTTGCAAAGGCAAAAAAAAACCTCACAAGAAATAGAAAAATCAAAAGCCAAAATCTTATGTGGTCTAAATTTGTTAAAAGCATAAATGAGGGAGACAGGAGGAGGGAGGGAAGGTGCTTGACACTCTTTGGCTAGGAGGACTAATGTGAAATGCCCCAAAATGAATGAAGAGAGAAAGAATGTAGAAGAATAACTTCTGTGCAGCTTTCCGCTTTGTTTTTTGGGGTTTTGGTTGTTTTGTGTTTTTTTTTTTTTTGGTCTTTTTGGCCTTAGAAGTCCTGATTCCTATTCAAACTGTTAAAGGTAGGGAGTTGCTACAGCAGGGAACCTCAGAGGAGTGGATGCTAGTTTTACTGCTCTGCAACTGCCAAGGGGGTGCTACCTTGTTTCTGCTCACCTACAGCCTTCTCTGAGACTCTTGTGGTCCTTACAGGAGCTGTAGAACTGTAGACTCAACTTATGTGACTGCTTTACACTCCTGCTTGGCAGCTGCCCAGTGTTCTGGCAGCGGGCTGAGGGAGAAGCAGGCAGAGGAATAATTTTATCATTTTTTCCACTGAGCTAACTGTTAAGCACCTTATGTTAAGCACCACTGATGTTTAATAAATTAGCTCTCAGAACCGTGAGTGTGAGGAAGTTATGTTTAAGTAGACACTGCGTAGGTACTGGTGGCTGCTCAATAAATAGGCACCATAGCAGGTGCTAGGGTGTTGAAGCTTTAGGAAGAGTACACCTGTGATATATATTAGGGAATCTGCATCAGGTCATACTGTTCCCTGTTGTTTTAGTTCACCTTTATGTATTTACATGGTTTCAAAATCCATTCCTCTTTCTTTGTCAGCTCCTGTTTTTGGATTCAGGGGACAGCCCAGTTTACATGAAGTCAACTCGCAAGTCATCCTCACGCTCTGGAAGATGCTTTGGCATGGAAAAGAGGAGTGGCTGGAGCCTAATGAGTCATACTCAGCTGTTAAGTAAGATTTATGTTGATCAGTTAATTGAAAACAAAATAGTGGCATTTTTGTTTTGAATTAACTGCTTAGTCTTCTACCCTCTTTTCATGAAAATAAGTGTCCTTCAACTCATTTCCAGACGTGCTCTTTTGATCCAAGAGACCTTACCCTAAGTAAGGAGAATATTTGGAATAACTTGCCCTTTGCCTGGAGGCTTAACTTTTATTTAAACCTGTCCCCTGGAAAACATAGGACCTGCTTTCCAGAATGTGACATCATATTTTTTAAAGGAAATAAAATACTAGTTACTAACTGCTTAAGCAAGAGGTCTTCAAGACAGTCTTCCATAAAACCTGAATGAATTCCTTTTCGTCCTCTCCACACAACAGTGTCCTCAATTTTAGCAAATCCAAGGGGAGTCTATAGACATTGTGTAGTCAGGAGTCTCGAGAGTATGGATTTAACTTTAAGAAAAGTAAAAATATCCTAAAATCTGAAGCACTAGCCAAAACCTGTGGAGAAGCCTGTATTGTGCATGTTTCCATTCAGCCTTTAGTAGTACAGCTGAGTCTCAGAAAGATTACTTCCCCAAGACAAAATACTTTTCCTTGGAGAATTATATCACTTCTTGTTCTGTACTAAGACATAAGTGCCAATATATTCAAACTTTAAAGTGTATGGTGTTTAGGTAGGAGAAGAGGAAAGCCTGTGTCTCATCCTAAATAAACTTGCTCCTTCTAGGTGTGCATTACTCTGCGTTTCCTATGTTAAGCCCTTCTGGGGTGAGAGAGATGCAGTAGCTGTTAACAAGAATGGCCTTCATTGTGTTCCTTTTGTTATTTTGCGAATGATAATGAACTGGGCATTGAAAAAAGAAATATCAGACTGTTTGACATGTTTTGACATGAACATACATTAGGAGCCTAGAGCTACACTGGTTAATGTATATACTTTAACAACACGGATTCTGTAAAGGTATTTCTTACCTACATCAGTCATTACATATCCCACCTTCTCTGAGCAGTGAAACTTGTAGTTTACCAGTATTCTAAATATAGATTACTTGGGAATATAAACTATCCTTTAATACTTTAGCTTTAGTTATTTTGAGCCTCTTAAAACCTGATTCTGTTTCCAGTGTTTACTCAGAGTGATGTCTAGTAGAACTGACCCTCCCAGATAGTAAAAGAAGTATCCAGCCCTTGTTATTTTTAAGGTGTTGCCTAAACCCATTTCAAAGCTAGTTCTTTAAAGGAAAGCAAAGTCATAATTCTTTTGCTGAATAGGAATAACTTTTTTCTAGTTATAGCGGAAAAAGCATTCCATCATGTTGTTAGACGAGCCAAGCAAATCTGTGACACGTTATTAATCAAAATAATATATGAGCTTTTAGTAGGAAAAAGAGAAGACATATTCCTACTCAAGGAGGTGTCCTGATTTTTTAGCTATACCATAAAACAGACATTTGTATTAGTGACTGTAACAATAGCGGGGGAATTGGTTGTTGTCTGCTTTTTTTGAGGTCTTATTTGAAAATCAGTGTAAACATTAGAATATTTTTGGAAAACAAAGATTTCTGCTTATTTTGCATAATCCAGACACATACAGAATAAGTTTCTGTATTAAATAGGGCAAAGCCAGCATCTTCCAAGCACTTAACGTAATGCAATATCAAGTGACATTTTTCTTCCCGATTCGGAGTTTGTCCATAACCACCTGTCTTCCCTGGGAAATATACATGACCCATCTATTCTGAGAATCAGGCTTTAACATGTTAGATTACAAATAGAGATAGAAATGTTCATTTATGGCTCTTTTGTGTTCTTTTGTGTAGGGGTTTGGTACTTATAAATATCTTTTGACTCCACTGCGCTGTACAGCAGTTCGCAGTGTAAATTTTCTTGTACAACTGGGGCTGATATTGGAGATGATGCCATAAAAGCTGGGGATGGGAGTTAATGGAGTCCTCTAAACTGGATTTTCACCTGCAGAACAACAGCAGTAATGCCAGAATAAGCGTATTCAGAAGGTAAATGGAAAACAAAAGTAATTTATACATTGCAAACTTCAGACTAGTGCAGTTGTAAAGGCAGTTTTGTGGGATATGCTTGTAAACAAACTCAGAAGAGAAAGTATAGAAATTTCAGGAGGAGCAACAGAATATACTGCATGGCCGTCCTCGAGATGTTGCTTCTTTTCATGTTGCAGTGCTCTTCACTGGACTGTTTAGGTAATGTTTGCAGTTAACAGTCTCCATGTATAAGCACCAAACGTCTTACGTTTGTAGAGAGGTTTGGGATTTTCCAGCAAAATGCTCTTAACACAAATATTTTACATTTTTGCTTCTGTCTGGCTTTGGTCAGTAGTGAGATTATTTTCTCTTAAGCGCCTATGCTGCTTTCTGAAAATGTGACATTTTGAAAAGGACTCTCAAGTATTAGATACCTAAAAGAATAGCTTTGTTTTGTGTTGCTGAGACATGTATTAAAAAAATAAAAATTAGATGTGTCTTCATTTGACCCCCAGGAGGATTTGTTCCATAACTTTCCCAGGGACTGATGGGCCTGTAATTTCCTGGATCCTCCTTTAAACCCTTCTTGTAGATGGGGGTGACATTAGCCTTCCTACAGTCTTCTGGGATGTCCCCCCAATCTCCATGACTTCTCAAAGATTATGCAGAGCGGCCTTGCAACAATGTCAGCCAGCTCTCCTAACACCCTCGGGTGGATAACATCAGGGCCTATTGATTTGTAGGGGTAAAGCCCCTGTAATAGCTTACATACTGACTTTTCCTTCACTGGCAGTGGGTCAGTGCTTGCATCAACATGGGCCTGAAGCCCAACAGTGCTGCTAAAGAGAGATGTGAGGAAAGTCTTGACAACCTTTGCCTTTTCAGTGTTGTTGTGACTAATTCACTTCTCCTGTTTATTTTCCTTCTGTTCCTGCTTGTTGTTTACGTACCTAAGAACCCTTTCTTGTAGAATGTGCTGATGGAATATATCTACTTGGCTTCACAGTGGATTCTTTTCAGTTTTCTGTTTTATTTGGTTGCCATTTCTTGCAAACTTAGCTTGTACTGCTCAAAAAAACCCCCAAACAACCCACTGAAAGCCAGTCATCTATCTGATCATTTGAGCTTAATCTCTAAAAAATCTGTCCTCTCTTGGCTCTTGTCTATGTTTGTGTCAGCCAGGTAGGAAACATCTTAATCAAGAAACTGAAGTTTCCTCTCCTTCTGTTTATTGATTATTTGCAGATACTTTTTTTCAGAATATACGGAAAGAATGTTAATTATTGAAGGATAACTAATAATTTTTTATAACTCCAAGATGCTGTGGCATCTGAACTGTAGAGATTAAATTAGTTATGCCAAAACAAAAAAGAAAAAACCACTCCCAAAAGCAGCATATAATTCACAGAGATATTTTCACATTTATTAAGTTAAGAATTTATCTGTGTGAAGATTTATTTATTTATTTTAAAAGTCATTACAGTTTTAGGACGACAAAGTAAACTAGAGTGTAAATGTAGTCATCACAGTTTTAGGATGTCCTTGCTTTGAAAGGTGGTGTTTTTAAAGTATAATTTGATCACTTTGATTTTTGTGTATTCTGCCTGTGTCAGGTCACAGGCTTTATACATTGGTGTGGTTTTTCTCTAGGAAGCAACCAAAGGAAGGAAAAACTTCAGCCCTAAGTATCTGAAAGCACAATTCAGTGGCCATCTCTTTTCTTTGTGATGGAAGAGGATGGAGGAAAAGGAGATGGGAGGCTGAAGGAAAAGAAAGGAGTGTGTTACGTAGTTTGCATTATGGTGTTGCAATGTTCTCCTTTTAATGCACTTACTGGCAATAATTCAGAAAAGTTAGCTCTATAATTTAAACAGTTCTCTGGATCTCTCAAGCTTTTCCCATTCCCGTATGGATATCAGTGCCATGTAACAGTGATGTCAGCCATGTCTTAGCCTGTGCTTCACAAAACTTACGCATATCAGCACATGCAGTAGAGAATGATACTTTTCTTCAAGTAGGACTTTGTTGACAGCTGGAGTAATTGGGTTACTGTCTTCTTTTCTTAAACGTCCGCCAGGCGTGTGATGTGTATAGTTGGCATCACAAGTAGGTGTGCTCCTAAGAGGATACATCTAAGAAAGTGTTATATTAGTCCATCTCTCCCCAAAGTTAGATGTAGCTGGAGTTAGTAAATCATCTGTGCTTGTTACTTCTCTCACTTCCGCTGCCCAGGATATCTTCTGACTACTCCACTGCTGTTGTGTATGTTATGACAGTAGTTTAAAGGGGATTGTTTCTGCAAGTGGCTGTAGCAATAGAAAAATTTTCATTACTGTCTTAACTATTACTTTTGCCTAGCATGTTTGAGATGGATGGGAAGAGAAAGTATATGGCAAGCTCCTACTCCTAGGTAAATCTGTTATAGTGTGTTTTGAACCTCTTCTGAAAACCCTTTTCATTAGAAAGTTGACTTACAGATAGGTTGGTTTGTTTATATAATACAAGTCAGCCATAAATATTTAAAATTTATGGTAACAAAACCAAAGATGAGTTGATAACTATTTTTCTCAAGATCTCTATTCTTTTGATTGCTGATTAGTTTCTTCATCAATATATTTAACACTGTCTGTCTTAAAGCTGTGTCAGCAGTCTATTCTGACTTCTTAGCTGTCTTTTGCTGTTCCATGTCCAGGTGTCCCAGATATCATGTGTTGACTTAGCTAATGGGACCACAAAATATTTCTGTAGGAAAATGTAAATTTGTGGCTTTTATTTTCTTGTCATGATTTTACTAGCCACTACCTAACCATGAATAGTTCAGAAACTATGAACTGTCGATTCATTTTCTGTCTCTGACTTGGGCAGCTTTTCATTGTCAGACTTGAGAATGTTTAGTTCTTCATCAGCATCTGTTAATGCCCCTGTGATTTGGTAGCAAATGGTGTATTTTCCTTTAACCTGTCACTTGCTTTTTCTTGAGCTGGTGTACTCTACGTTCTGAGGAGAAATAGATAAATAGTTAACTCATTTGACTCTTCCACTAGTATAGCTGCCTTGTTAATTACCTAGCATCACCTCAGTTCAAAGCACACTTGCATAGACCTATGTATGTTTGGGCAAGATCATTGACAGAAATAGCCTTAATAAATGTTTTTTTTCTAGAATTCTTAGCAATTGTTTCTTGCTGACAGTTTTAGTACCACATATGCAATCTTCTTTTTCAGAAATTCTACTAATCTTCTGATTCATAGATATAAAGTTCTTCTCTATTTACCTGTTACCTGGCCTTGCTATGAAAAAGTGCAGAACCTCATGTCTATGGCATGTTTTTTTAAGCTAAGAGGAAAGGAAGCATAATCATTAAGCATTTACCAAAGCATGCCTTTAAGTTATTTCTGTCCATCTCTGCTAAATATGCACGTGCTGTGAAATGAGTGTTTTGTGCATGAAAATGGGATTTTGGCTACTTGCCTTCTGACCAGCATCATCAAGTACACTTTTAAAAAGCTTTTAATCTTTCTTCTCCTTTTGTGCATTCCTTAAGAGCACTGAATTTTCATCTGTATTTTAGTCCTAGTTTGATGCCTTATTAAGCTTTTTTTCAAGCAGCAGCCTTGTCACTCTTTAATCTTGTGTTAGAGTGAATTAAATATAACTGCATGAGAGAACACCAGTAGGATAGTGCTTTTGCTAAGTATTACAGTTCCATCAATTTATTATATTTTTATGACTACAGTTGCAATCAGAGAAAGTCTGGAGGGGAATTTGGTATTTTTGTAATGCTGCATAGTGCAGCATTAAATGCTCTTAAATTGTGAGTTTCTTTTAGCTGTTAAGAATCTACAGCATTTCTCAGTAAAACAGATGCTGTACAACAAAACCCATTTATAAGGTGGCATAGCTTGCTTCTGCATTCACACATTTCTGGTTTGGATAACAGCTTAAGTTCTAGGTGTGTATGTTTTTTAATGGGTCTGTTGGAGTAGCAGCCATGACATCAGTCCAAAACAGAATTACGCAGTCACTGGAAAATGCACACTTTGAACTGGCCAGCATTTAGAGAAAGAAAGAGTGTTTTAGACTGTCAGGGTTTATGCTGTGGAACAGATAAAAGGCCAAGTGTAGCAACTGCCAGTTAAATAATTTCTAAAATAAGCCAGTGTGTTTTTTTTTTTTTCCAACTGAAAGGTCAGTTTTTCCGTAACTCCTCTAATCTTCTAGTTACAGTTTCTGCTTTAGAAACACTACTGCAAATCAGAGGGAGCAATACACAGTCCAAGCTTTGGCTTGTTAATGAAGTTTTTATGCACATTTATATGCGTATAAAGTTTCTAAAACGTCACTATTATTGCAACATGGGGCACTATTGATTATCAGTCTGCCTAAGTCTTTGAGACTGCTTGAATGAATTCACTGGTTGGTGAATTTATTTCTTAGGCCACTTTGAAGAGGCTTGGGAAATCTGTGGCATTGCAGACAACACAATCAGTTAATGAAAAATGGGAGTGATAGAGTCCTAGATCTGGAGATCGCTTCTAAGGATTGAAGGCTTGGCCTCCGGCACATGTCTGGAAGTGCTGATGCAGGACAACTGGCAATGTCTCCCTCTGTTTCTCAGCACGGAGTTCTCGTAACTCTCTTCCAGAGAATTTTTGAGTAATTTTTCTTCTATCTTAAAATTTAAATAATTTTATATGAAAATTATCAAGCTGCATCTTAGCTCAGTTGCTTCAGTTGCAGAAAGAAAGTTGCCTTTGCTTCAGGATTGTAAATGAATGTGGATAAAGCATTTAACAAAAATCCATTGCATTTCAGTTCTGAGTTTAAATCTACTTATATCTGAATCAGCTGCAACGTGCTTACATTTTTGTCTGTGCTTACAAAGATTAGTCAAAGCAGGAAAAAAAACCAACCCACAACCTAACATTTTTCATCTCTACCAGCCTTTGGAACATTCTGTGCTATTTGTTACAGCTCTTTCCATCCACAGTGTGTTCAGTGGCAAAAGATGTGGTATTACAGCTAAAAATCTAGTTCTGTTTTTTTTAATCCCACTTCTGGTTCCAACAAAACTGTCAATACAAATGCGAATCCAAACTTTGCTATGGGTATATAAAAAGTCAGGCATCTGAAAACAAGGTTAATTTAATAACTGAACTATTCTTTCCTTCAGATCCAGCCTACAAAGATTTATTTCAAGTCACGCTTGAGACCTATGTATTAGAAGTCATAGCCTGATTTCTTGTAAAGTGTAGGATTATAGGGTCCATGACACCTCTTGTGTTTTGCCCACATTAGTGTGTTTTCACTTTTTGTTAAAGAACAGCGCTTTAAGTAGTTTTACCGGCAGAAGGAGCTCTATCAGCTGACAGTGAAATCCCTGAATTTCATTATTAGGAAGCATGTGTACCTCTGAACTTTACATCTATGTTCCTAATTAGTATTTTCCGATTACCATTTCCTCTTCAATGTTTTAACCATTCATATCTTTAGACTGTTGTATTCTGCTTGCTTCCTTGGTTTCTCTTACAATAAACCCTAGAGATAAAAATAAAAAAAAGAAGTATTTTGTCCTCTATAAATCTTCACTTAGTGAATTTAATCTTGTTTTTTTCTCTCTGAATTTTTTTTTTCAGTTTATTTTCTGTAATACCAGAGCTGAAATGGTTGTGTGATGCTTTCTCAGAAAAAAACACTGGGACTGACAGAAAACTGATACAATGATTTTACTTTATTATTTCCACTTGAAAGTTTGGGGAAAAAAATAATTAGGGTGGTCTCAAAATACTGGGATTTCTATGAAGTGTTTCTTTTTCATGTATGCCATATAGGCAGCCCACCACACTCAGCAGATAACTATTCACTCGTAAAATTGCAGGAGCAATTTGCAGGTCGTCGATCATTGAACAGAAAATGCCTTCATTTCGTAGCTTTTCTTTAAATGTGTTTTACCATAAAACTAGTGATAGCTTTTTAAGCAAACATCTTAAACTTGGGCTTCAACTATGTACTATAGTTTCTGACTTTAATTTTTTTCTCACTGTTCAGTTAATTTTTTTCAAAAATGCAATCAATTAAGTCAGGTCCTATAATAAAGATTTTTAGAGTCTGATGGACCCTATACATGGAGTTTGTAAGCAATCAACAGGTTTTCAAGTGTTCATACACTGTAGATTTAACCTCTATCAGCTTCATATACAGACAAGCAAAACATACTAGCAGCTTTCCAAGACGTTAAAATGAAACAAGCCTTTGAACCTCTTTAATGAGCTATTATAGAATATTTTGCCTTTGTATTCTATTACCCAGCCTCTTGGCTCAGTTGAGGGTTTATTTTCAAAGTAGAGTTGATTTACCTTACTGCAAGCAACAATAACTTAGTGCTGAGGCACAGTTTCTCCCTGTTTCAAAGTTGCTTCACAAATCATTTGGATAGATTTGAAGCACAGCAAGCCAAAATTTGGAAAAGCTTTGTTGTGAGGGAATGGAAAGTTGCAGTGGGTTTTTTTTCCCTTAATAGGGCCTATAAAACTACAAAAGGAGAATAAAACTGAATAAACACTGGTAGATATTCCAGAGATTATGTCCAACTGGTTTTGATGCCATAAAAAGAAATCCAGGAACCGTGTAAAGCTCTGTCAGTCAAAGAATAACACCCTGAAATTAAACTCTGAACTTCATTGATACTACTTGGAACTCCATTGACCAGGCATATAGCATAACAGCTGCTGCAGCTTTGTAAATCAGTCAGAACTTTATTTACCCATTAATTTCAAGCATTTATAAAAGCTCATATCTGAATCAATGGAAAGCATTTAATGGACTTATGTCCATCCTCCTGTAAATCTTTCTTTAGTCAGCCAGCGCTAGCCTATGCTTAGCAAAAGTGCTCATATTTTTTCACATATTACTTTCTGGACTATCTCCCTTTGCCATGTCATGACCGTAATTCTGAGTTTGATGACTTACTAAGTAGCTTTGTTGCAACTGTTTTACCCTTGCTTATGATGAATCTGTTGTTGAGCTCCAGGAGTTGTACTGTTGCCCGGGGCTGGCGCTTTACAAAAGTGTATTGTGGGACCGTTTCCTCGCAAAAATAGATTTAGCAACAGAATCACTGGATAACTGAATGCTAAACTGCCACCACAATAAAGGCTTTTTAAGAAAGAAAGATAATAAGGGGTTTCTGGTATATCTTTCCATCTGGTTGTGTTTATGACCCTTTTTGACAATGAAACAACACATAGCACACTCATGATACAATTTTCCATGACAAAACCTACCAGCAAAGCCTATGTTTATGCTATTGGAAGTTACTACCTGTTTCTAATAAGTAGGCAATTTTGGACAGATAAAATTTTAACATTTTGGAAATATTAATTGCACTAAGAAGTAATCTCTGGAGAAGATACAGAGCTTTGAAATGTAGTAGGAGTTAAGTTTTGAGTCTTGACACAAGCTAGTCCAAGAAAGTCAATAATTAATAGGACTTAGCTCTGTGGCAGGGCCAAGAAGAAATATGAAGCAGTATGAATCATATGAAGAAGTATTTTCTGAAATGTAAGTTGAGTTTCCTAGTGTGTAAAATCATTATTTTTGACATGAGATGAATTCCGTAATAGCCGTGCCTTAGCGTACCAGACAACTGTGGATCTTTTTGGAGTTACTTTTTGGAGTATAAATGTTAGCTTTTACCTACAAATGCAGATGATTTGTGAGTTCTTTTGTAAAGTAGAACTTCACAACAATACTCAGAATCAAGACTTAATATTTTATGACACTAATACATGCATTGTTGATTTCTCTACTTCAAAGTAATTCAGTGGAAATGACGGAAAGGAGATGAAATGAAATTGTATGAAATTCTGTAGTATGAAAAAACAAAAAAACCCCTGGATTTCTTGAATTTTACAGCCATTTGTGAAAGTGCCACCAAAGATGTATCCATGCTGATTTTCAGTAACACAAGGACAATTGTATTTAGAAATTCTACTAGAATAAATGGGACACTGGTAACTTCTACTGTATGCAAATATATTCAGATGAGTATCTAAAGTCAGAAGTTACTCTTTAGAGTTCTTTGTTTTCAAGCGCTAGAGCTGTTGATTGCATTCCCTCTCAGTTGCTACTCAGGGTTTACACATGTGTGAAGAGAATGAAAATAATTGAGAGACTGGCTCTCAAATTACTGTCTGGCTTTTGTGGACTTTACTTTCTTCTCTAATTTGCTTTAATAAAGTAAAATGAAATAAAAAACTGAACTTATTCCAGGGCAATGTCTACAGTAACTACAAATTTTCTCCAAAACTCAGTTTGGTGAATTCCCCTGCCATCCCAGGCTTTGTTAGTTATGTGAATGATTGACAATTAATGAAACCTTCATAAACTGACTGCAGAAAAATGGTAACTTATCAACTGGGCTGGATAAGGGTTAAAAAATTAGGCTGTGCTTATGCAGTAGATGGTTAGGTCTATGCCCATTAATAAGCAGGGTACATAAAGTACAAGTTGTTTCTTAAAATCGAAACAAAAAACCTATCTACAAAGCTGTGAACTATCTGATATGCGACCCATGTGTTGAATCTCTTTGAAGTTTTGTTTTTACAAGCAGACCAATAATCTACAAGAGAATTTTTATAGAAACGTAATAGAGCAGTAGTATTTGCTAGTTAAAGTAATATTTCTTAATCTGGATTGAATTTCTTTCTTGATTCTCAATAAAGCTAAGATGTTTTATTAGAGTCTAGTAGTGGGTAAAATAAGTTTTAACTGGTTTGCTAATATCAGAAGTTTATGATGGATCTGTTTACCTGACTGAAAAATCACTTCTGTGGTTTTGGTTAAAAGTCATTTATTTCAGCTTGTTCTGTGGGTGCTTCTCAAGGCAGCCTAAAATGATGTAGATGTGAAACTTTGCTTTAATCTGCATTATTCGCTTCCGAAGTGACAGTTTTCTGTTATGCATTTGAGAAACCACATGTCTATGTAAGATGTGGGAAACACAGATAAAGAGTTTTCCCTACTTCTAATATAAGGAAGTAGAGTTTACCAATTTTTCACAGCCTGGACTGCAATGTCAAAGCAAGCGTAGCAGCTCTTCTTTTTTAACTTCCTGTGAGGACATAGTTCATTTGCCTATTTGAAACTCTCTCCATTGTTTGTAGGAGACTGATGAAGTATTTGTATATCCAGAGAGAAGAATTATTGATGTCGTTCAGTAATTGGACTTTGATTACCGCTTCTCTTAACTACATAGATTAAGGAGCATCAAGAAACAGTCTCAAACTGCTCACCTTTCATCAGGCACTACAATGAATATTCTTCCTCTGAAAATTGGTAAGTAAAAATGTTAAGCTTGCAGAGATATGTTTAGATTTAAAAAATAAAGTAAATCAAATGGTCAGTTGGGTGCATGAATATGTGCTGTTAATTTAATTTTCTCTTTTAAGCTATCAAAATGTATATGTGCTTGTGTTGCATGTTGGATTTGAAATCCCTTACAGAAAGACCCAGTACCTTAAAAATTCCCTCTAAACACACATTACCAGTGACTGCTGTTGTAACAGGTAGGCTTTTCTGCTGTTCTTGTTGCTTTCTAGTATCTGATGGCCACAGAAATTTAATCCAATGCTTAAAAATCTTTCCTTCTATATTTGTAAATCTAAACCGATTTTTAAGAACAATATGCTTCTAAGTAGTACCTCTCTGAAATATATCTACACCCTTAATCCGTTTAATCCTACATCAGAGGAACCACATAGTTCGCCTAATACCCAATTGACCAATTTTTAGTCTATAGCCTCTTTCAGACTCTTTGCAGGATTTGAATAAAGGACCTCAAATATGTATCTAATAAAAAGCATCTATTGTGGCCAAAGGAAATGTCTTTTATCTGTGTTCAAATAGTCTCTTCAGACCTGCTCTTCTGGGCATCCATTAGTTGCAGTATTTTTACAGGTGGTAAAGGGTAAGATTGATTTTTTTTTTTTTTTTGCAAGCACTGAATTAAAACAAAAGAAATCATTAACAGCCTGATTATTGTGGAAAATAGAAGTGGAACTGTTTCTTGAACACTTACAAATGTTAAGTTTACTCAAAAAGAATCAGCAACTGAACTTCTCTAGCCTTCTCTTGCTGTAGTCAAATTGTTGTTCTGTTGTCGTTAATGGCCCTTCTGTGTATAGGACAATGCCAGGTAGCTTTGTACTTCTCTGTAATTTATAAACTACCCTTCAAGTTGGTTAAAGATGTTTGCTTGAATTCACAGTATTATATTGTTCCCTTGTAAAACACACCCATATAACTCCTTAAAAGTAATGGATGCTACATCTGTGTAACAAGAAAAGTACCATCTGTGGTAGATTACAGAGCAGAACACACATGGTTCAAATAAGGGAAAAAATCCATTGTTTACTAAATTTTTGTATTCTGCAACAGATACCACATAAAACTCAGACCCCCTTTTTTTCAGGCTTCTGTGTCAAATGTCAGGGAGTAAAGCAGGAGGAATGCATGAATAGTAGTGGCAGAAAATCTAGTGTTGTATGTCTTATTTCTTGAAGGATGATAGAAATCTGTTTTCAGAAAGGGCAGCTGTAAAGAGGTAAGGAAAGAAATACTTTCTCTGGCTGTCTAGGAAGTCCAACATAGGACAACCTGAGCTATTCCCTGCGTACCACTATGTTCACGTAGATGTAATAAAGCTTTCCAGGCATAGATACGCTGCAGGTTTTCATCCCCACCACGCAGATTGCTACTCAGTGCACCTCTCACACAGCAGATGATTTTTCCATTGTAGTCCCCAATGAGGTGACACGCACTTTGCCACCATCATGGAAAGTAAGAAGAAAAATCTCCACGGCTATTACATGTCCCAAACTACTTGAAGCAGCTGTAAGGATTTTTTTTTTTATTTGAACATAAGTAGGAAAAAAAATATTCTGTTTCTCCCCCCCTCCCTTTTTTTTTTTTTCAAGTATAAAGGTGCTTTTAAAAAAAGTTTTTTACATTGGTGAGTATGCTGTACTTCTGATTTAAGGGTGCGAAGTTTGCAAGGGCAGCAGACCCTTGGTTTCCCCTGGTAATCTCTTGTAGTTTTACATGCACTTCTAACAAATTACCCCTGAACTGGTGTGCATTGGGGAATGCATGGGTCTGTTAAGAGAAGGTTTTGGAGGTATCTCTGCATTTTTAGGATCTGTTTTGAATAAGTAGCCAAAGTGAAATTATCTGTAGCTACATGGCCGCTAAGTAGGGAATCAACAGAGCTCTAAGAACAAATTTTGAGAACCTAACTTACAAATAAGGCTGAGCAAGGTAAGCAATATAGATAGTAGAGATACGAGGACAATTTCTCTACATATATTTGGCTTCCAAAGGCGGTGTGACTGGGTTTGAGTTTGGCTGTTCTTCTATGACCCCCATGGTACAATATGGCATTTCGGGCCTCCACACTTGGAGATTCCCGAGTTCCCAAAGCACAAACTTCAAGCAGAGTTGTAAGCCAGCTAAAGGCTTCTGCAAATGCATACAAGGTTGGTTTAAAAGCACTCCAAGCACTTCTTGGAGTTTAAGAGCTGGCTATCCCACTGTAAACACAGCCGGAGCTATCTTGCTCTAAAACCCATCTAGAATGCTGAGAAATTAACGAGTGCATTTTCACGTGCATTAATGTGTGGAAGAGTTTCACACACATTTTCTTGTGCGGAACCGTTGATACTAAAGTGTTACATCTCAGGATAAAATCATATCCCAGTGAATTCCATGGAAAACCAACAATTTTGATGTTTATATTGAGTTCAGGTTTAATTTAAATTGGTAAAACTGTGCTTAAAAGCATATTAGGCTGCAGTTGGTCTCAGGATGCTTATGGTTCCTGTAAACTTTTTTAGACACCACTTGTGTATCTTGTTTACTAACTTCTTATTCAGAAGTCAGCTGTCCCACTGCAGAGACTACAGAGTGAGTAGCAGCACCTGTCTTGCCTCTGTGGTGCCTGTGAAGTGTTCTGGTTAATTGTCGTGGAAACTTGAACCTTGCCTTGGCGAGGCCTTTAATGCCATTAATAGGAAGGGAAAAAATTGCACTCCGGCATTATGCCTCTGCCCTGGGAACAAACCCATACCTGTTGAAAGTGCAGTCTGCTGGGGCCTGTCACCGTTGCGTAGCTGTTGGTGGAGGTGCCAGCTGGGAGGGTGGCTGTTATGGTGGGGTCAGAGACCTCTAGCCCAGACTGCAAAGGATGCTTGGTGGCTCCAAGCTGTGCTGGATAGGAAAGGTTGCTGAGAAGTGAAAAGCACCATGGGTAAGAAAGCAGCGTTTTGCATTATAGCAGACTTCAGAAGGCGGTAGAATATGAGTGAACAAGTATTTATTATAGTAGTTAAGTGTGTGTTACGGTTACTGCGATGAGAAGGGCTTGGAGAAGAAGCAAGCTTGGGCAGCTTCCATGAATGGGAATTCTTCGAAGAAGCAGATGTTGCACACAGGATCAATTTAGTATTCATTAAATTTTTAGCTCTTGTAGTAGAGACTGTACTTTTTTTTTTTTTTTTCCTAGTTGGCTTATTTGAAATCTGAAGACAGTTGAGTATTAGCTCCCAACAGGCCCCCAGACTGAGCACGTTTTGGAAATGCCTGTGGGATAACACAAGCAGGCCCCTTCCTACTTCTTACAGTTGTTTTCCAGAGACCTGGTTTATAAGGACCTACTGGGAATTCCCATTGTCCTAACTATGGGAAAGGTGGGAAAAGGAGAAAAAGAAGACAACATCAATGAGACCTTAAAAAAGTCAGGAAGGACTTCCACATGGAAGTCTTGCAGTCGGATGTGATACTATTTACTTCAGAGAGATGGAAGTGTTGCAGGCTTATGCATTTTGATTTATGTCTTTACTTACTATTTGCTTATTGACTTTTATATCTTTAAACAATGAAAAATCAACATAGGTAACCGGGTTCCCTGTGATACAATCCTCTGGCATAGTGAAACAAAGTCTCATTATGGTTTCAAAACACTGCATGACAATGAAAACTAAAATGTTAAACTACAAATTCACATTTATTTTTATATTCTTGTACTCTCACATACATTTTTAAATGATTTTTTTTTTTTTGTCACTGAGCATGCAGCTGCAACATTGTAAAGTTAGACGAGTGGCAAAGCAGCCAGCTGCGTCTGCCCATTTGTAGTGCAGGTATTAAATAAGAAAACTGGTGATCCATCCTGGTTTAATATGCTGTTACTCTGATGATGAAAATCCAGAAGTGGGACAGAAAATAAACCAAAGAGGACAGATTTGGTCTTCACTGCAAAGTAGCATTACTGTAAGCTGCATGGTGAACTTTTGCAGTAGCTATGGCGACTTTCTCATTTGCCATGGCTTCTTGCCCAACTGTTCACTACTGTGCTTGGATTCCTTTAATTCACCTCGCCCAGTGAATTCATTCTGTTTTATCTATGATCCCAAGAACGAGAGTTTCACTTTGGTTTCCACATTCTTTGAGCTACAGTTATTTTTCAAAGGTGATGCAGGCTTTGAATGTAGGGCTTAGGGACTATCTGTAATTCAAGTGCAATTCTTGAAATGGCTGCACTCTGAATTCCACAAGCAGTAAGTAAAATAGGGTGCTGTAATCTGTGTGCCTTCTATACTTGCTCATATTTTCTTACAGCAGAAGCTGCCGCTTGTTAGGGATTAGAGAACTGAAATGTACTGGCATCTCTTCCAAACAGGAAAATCTAAAACTTCAGTCACACATCTGCTGAGGTAGCTGTGGTACTTAAAAAAGATCTTGCCTTCTCAGTTACGATGAAGTGAAAACTAACCTGTAGCATTTTGCACTGACCAGACAAAGCACACTCATTTTATTTGTTGTGTCATGCTGTTGCACTCTCTTCCCTGCACATGCATTCAAAATACTCTATACTTCTCTGTCTTTTCCCCTGCAAAATGTAGGGCTCTACATAATTCTGGTATTTCACTATTTTTTACTGTACAATTTTAAAAAAAACAAAGCAAAGGAAAAAACCCCATAAGCTCAACTCTCCCTCCCAAAACCTCAAAATTTCACATAATGAATGCTTTTCCATTCATGGAGCTTGCAGAGCTTATTACTGTTTCCATGTTTTTTAAGGAGGTGGAGTTACAAGAGTTGCCCAAGTGTTCGCTTTGGAAGGAGGCTTAGTACGTTTCTCACAATCAAGCTTTACTCATGTAATCACAGATTTTTGGGACAGTGCTAAATTGGATTTTTTTAAGGTAACAGAAACCTCTTTGTTTGAAGCCTTCAGATTCTAGAAATACCAAAAGCCCAAATGCAGTTGAGAAAAGAGAGAAATAAGAAACATCTGGTAAACTAGGATACTGCCTGCACTGGCACAAAGATGCAATAATAAAACGCCATATTTTTTTTCCAAGTCTGTTCTTGCAAATAATATTATTACAACAGTCTGCTGGCTGCAGAGCGCCTTATGGGAATGAGAACATGCTGCAAAGCGTTTCGATGCACAGAACAGCTACGCCTTGGAAACAGTTCTCTGTTGGCTACTTGCATGAGAGAATAGTGAGGTTGGCTTGTAACCGTGGCAGGTCTGTGCGTCTTTCACGGACATACTTGTGCTAGTGGCTGGTAGCGGAACCAAGTGCGGTTGTAAAAGTTTAGTTCCTTGTTAGTTAAGACAGTCACTGTTGTAACTGGTTCTTCGCAGTGTTGGAAAAGGTCAGTGGATCACCATTGGGATCATCCTCTCTGGTTTGTCAGCCCCGTCTTTGATATTCTTGGTCATGACAGGCTGTGGCCTGCAAGAGAAGGGACATTACCTGTAACTATGAAAATTGTACCCCAAACCCTAACTGCGCTAGACTTATTGATATAGATTGAGCTGAATGCCCCATTCCCGAGGGGTAATTCAGTCTGGGCAAGCAGCCAGAAGTCTTGCACGGGGTGATTCCCCAGCCCACAAAATAGGGCATGTAGTCGTTGTAGCAGTTCAAGGAAGGTAAACTCATCCCAGCCACAATTTGAGTACTTACATTTGGAGTACAAACACCTCTTGTGCTTTTCTAGTGTGCAAGCTCTGCACATCCTGGCAAAGATATTTCTATACTGTTCTAAGAAAAATAGCGAACTCCCTGTTCTAGCAGCAACTAAATTTATTTTGAGAAACAGCAGGCAATACCACCATTTTGGAAAAAGTCATTGCATAAAAAATACTGTGGATGTACTCTGACTTTCTTCTCCTGCCTTGAAGTATATTCTTGGTATTTTTACTGTTCCCTTTCTCTTCCCTGTAGTCAAACTCTGCTGTGGTTTGGTGCTGGATAGGAGGTGCTGATTTATCTTAGTGTCAAACTAGCAACTCTTCAGTGAGCTGTAAACTTGAATCTTTGCCCCAGTGTAAAATGGCTCTGCTGGCACCAGATGTCAGTGTTGGTCTGTGCTAACAAGCTTGGAAGGGCACATCTGTGTGTCCCCCTCTGCACCAGAGGCTGAGCAAGTGCCTCAACATCTCAAAATGGTGACAGCCTGCTCTGGTGAGCTGGCCTCGCCAGCAGCTGAACTACAGATGAACTGAAGTGCTATGGAAATACAATCATTGCAATAAGTTTTTGAACCAAACTCAGGTTAGAAAGTGATATCTGGCCTTATGGAATACTGGGAAGACAAAGAGAAACTGGGACATCTCCCGTGCTGCCCTGAATGTGATTATCCTCAATTTCTTACAGGCTTCCACCAAATTATTCACTGATTTGATTCCAGTAACTAAATATGTTTAAATGTGTGCTAATTAATTTCTACAAAGCTCTAGATATATTTAGATCAACTGGTTGAAAAAGCCATATTAATAAACTGTAGTTATTGTTTATTTTTAATCTACTATATACAATTATTATAGAGTAAAACAAGTATGTTACACAGAGAAGACTTCTGATGTGTTTCCACCTGTAATTGTCCTTAATGTAAATGTTCTTTTAAACAGACATTGCACTCAGACTACTGTGATCATTAGACAATTGCCTGCAGTCCAATTGCACACCTGTTCAATATTATTCATTAAAGGGCTTATGGTTTCAGTAGATTTCCAGCATTTGATACTTATAAGGGGCACTTGGACAGCTAATTGGTTGTCATGATCTAAACAAACCAAAGATGGAAAGCTTTTTGCCATTCAAAAACCAGCTTGCTTAATATTTGTATTTTATTTAGATGCTGGGAAAACATAGCATTACAATTTTTTGCTTTTTTTGAAAAGAAGTATCTGAATAGCTATGAAATAATTAGACACCTTTTTTTTTTTTATCTATAGCAAACAGGAAAGAGATATTTTGGTTTACATCATTTGGAGTTGAGAGGGTTTGAAATGATGATTTTCCTGCAGAGAGTTTGGCTAGATGACAGATTGTCACTGGCACAAATTACAATAGTCTGGGGACTTCCTGACTGCTTAATTCCAGAGACCATTTCAGTTCTTCAGGATTGTTTGGTGTTCTGTGCTGTCACGTGGTACTCTTGGACCCATCTTAGTATGTCTTTATATGTCGTTAGCTTAGATAGGTAGACCCAAGGACAAGACATATGCCAAAAATAATTCTCTTTCATTTTAGATGTTTTTAATTTCCATACTCCTGTCATTCTAATAGAGGTATAAATATTTTTCATAATTCCAAGATCTTTTATCACTTTTATAGTCTACAACAAAAATTATAGTTAAAGACCAAGTTGTTTTAGTAATATGTGTCTCACAAGAGTCTATCAAGCTCTGGTTATGAAAAATTATTTATGAGAAGCAAGCTGAACAACATGCTGCAGAAGGACCAAATGCAAACTGCAAAAAATATTTGTTACTGGCTAAATGTTACAAAACTTGCTTTTTGATTAAAAGATTTTTTAGAAAATAAAATACTTGCTTAAAATCAGTTTGGTAAATCGCATCAACAAAAGAACAGCCATTTCGCTAAGACTGCACATCTTCAGTTAAAGCAAACTGTTGTAATGTAGCCAGTTCTAGATATATCTCACCTGCAGCTACTGTGACTATACTAGAAGTGCAACCTGGGGAAATCTTCAGAGATTTTGCAGTTATGCTGTGCTAATTGTTTACAGGCAGATAATTTTCACTAGACACTAATTACAAAAAGCAGACTAAAATAATTGCATTGGCTTTACCAAGATGTCTTGTAACTTAAAGAAAGAAATTGTCATTATTGTACGTTAATAATTATCCTTGATGTAATGAATACCAAAAGTGATGCAAGTTCAACCTGTTGAAGTATGGATGTGGGGAAAAAAAGAAATTTGAATAAAGTAGGAAGGGACATGTTTTGAGGCCAGTGACTGAAACTGATTTCCGAGTGAGATTGTGTGTTTCATGTTCTGGAGGACTGTAAATAATTCTTGGCTGCTTGTGATCCATAGACTGAAAGAGCTCTTTGGCAAAATTTTGCCAGGGAAGTGTTACTCTGTGTTAAGGAAGCCCATGCTGGCTAGCTCTTCTTTTAGTGGCCACGATGATGTGAATCCTGGTGCCAGCATGTTCTGCCAGTGTGGCTCTTAAATGGATGGGTTTCATACGTAGCAGGGACTCAGAGTTCAGAGTTAGGGATGCTATGCCTTGGCTGGGACCCTCAGTTTTGAGGGAATTATATAAGCTGGTTTGGAGTCGTTATAGTTAACGTAAAGCAAAGCCTATCTGCAATTTGAATTGCAATCTAAAAGTTCCTGTTTGTCTCTGATCATAGAGGAGCATAAAACAAGCAAGATCTTGAGTTATTTATATATATAATTTAAATGCTTAAAAATAAGTGTGATCAAAGGTATCTTGGTGCTGAATAGATCTTAATGAATTTATAAAATTGCAGTTTGAAATCACATAAACTTTGAGCTCTGTGACATACTGTAGCAATGACTTCCACAGTTTAATGATCTGCTTTGAGTATGGCCCTTGACTTTCCCCTAATTATTTTAAAGAAAGACAACTAATTCCCATCTCTGTATGCTTTAGTATCACTGTCCTTTTTGCTTTTTCAGATATCTGTCGTAGTCCTTCCCTCATTATCTCTTTTCAAGCCAACAGTCTCTGGATTTGTTTCTCAGATGGGGGCCTGTAATGCACCTCAGATGCACCTCTGGTAATGCTCATCAGGTTCTATTAGTTTGCATAAAAATAATAAAACTAATGTTTGCATTTTTAAACTAAAAGTAGAAACTTTTCTACTTCTCCCTAATTTTAACTTTTCCAGAGTTAATATTTTTCATAGAACTATGCGTTATAACCCCAAGGCGTCTTTTCTAAGGGGAGGTAACTGAGTTAGGCATATTATCATATATAGACTGTACATTTTAAAATGGGCCTTCTTCACCCTCAGTCAGTTTGCAGACGACACTAAGCTGAGTGGCAGTGTCGACCTGCTTGAGGGTAGAGAGGCTTTGCAGAGGGATCTGGACAGGCTGGATGGATGGACTGAGGCCAATGGGATGAGGTTTGACAAGGCCAAGTGCCAGGTCCTGCACTTGGGTCACACCAACCCCCTGCAGCGCTACAGGCCTGGGGCAGAGTGGCTGGAGAGCTGCCTGACAGAAAAGGACCTGGGGGTGTTGGTGGACTGTTGTCTGAACATGAGCCAGCAGCGTGCCCAGGTGGCCAAGAAGGCCAACAGCATCCTGGCCTGTATCAGGAACAGTGTGGTGAGTAGGACTCGAGAGGTGATCATCCCCCTGTACTCGGCACTGGTGAGGCCCCACATCAAATACTGAGTCCAGTTTTGGGCCCCTTAACACAAAAAAGACATTTAGTGCTGGAGAGGGTCCAGAGAAGGGCAACAAAGCTGGTGAGGGGTCTGGAGCACAAATCTTATGAGGAGAGGCTGAGGGAGCTGGGGTTGTTCAGCCTGGAGAAAAGGAGGCTGAGGGGAGACCTTATCACTCTCTACAACTCCCTGAAAGGAGGGTCTAGAGAGGTGAGCGTCAATCTCTTCTCCCAAGCCACAGGCAACAGGACAAGAGGAAATGGCCTCAAGTTGTGCCAGGGGAGGTTCAGGTTGGATATCAGGAAAAAATTTTACACAGAAAGGGTCATTAAGCATTGGAATGGGCTGCCCAGGAAAGTGGTTGTGGCACCATCCCTGGAGGTTTTCAAAAGACAGTTTGACATAGTGCTTACTGATACGGTTTAGAGATGTCTTTTTTTGTTTTTGTCCAGAGTTAGGTTGACAGTTCGACAAGATGATCTTAAAGGTCCCTTCCAACCTAGACAATTCTATGGTTCTTTACTTTGTTCATCAATATTGGATTCTGGGGAAGATTTGGATTTCAGAAGTCCTTACTCTGATTTTGATTCTAATATGGCAGTCTTTTAACCCTGAGAACACACTAAGGAGAACCTTCTTCCAAACATAAGTCTAAATCCTGAAAATATCAATCCTTGTCAAAGGACAGAAAGCTAAATGCCTGGGAAACCCCTTGTTTGATTGTAGTTCTGTCTAGTTCTAGATATGTTGCTTAACCCAGGTCACAGTTGAAGTAGCAATGAATGCTTCTCTCTATATCCAAGCCTCCTTACTTCTGAGGTACATTATAGGTAGGTCTGGATATCATTTTGTTTCCTACATTTCAGAAATCTTGATACAAGTATTATGTGTATAAACTAAATTAAAAGATAGTAACCATGCTATCCATAACAGGCTTTGTACAAAGGGAATTAGTCACTTTAATTTTATGTTCATAGGCCCTTTGCAGCAGGGAAATGTTTTTGTACTTACACATTCCACAGCTCAGTTGTAATAGTAGCAACAAAACGTAAACCACTTCAGAGCTGCTGTAATTGCTCCCCAAATTTTACTATTACCCGTGTTCATCTCCAAGCATACGGCAACTTCATGGTTAAAACTTTGAAACATTATTTAGTATTTTGCCCTTACCCACAAAGTGTTACTAAAAAGAAAATTATATAAGGATGAGGAAATCCCAACTTTCATCAGTCTCTCTAAATGGCAGCTATTTAGTAGGTGAAGTGGCAGTAGTTTGGGAGAGGGTGCAAAGTAAATGCTTACAATACTCATTAACTGCTATCAGTATTTTTCCTCTATTCTCCACCCCATCTATCTTCTATTAAACTGAAATTATATTAGCTGATCCCTGGTGTTATAGGATTTATATTAATAAATGAAAGTTGGATTTGGCCCTCAGAGGAGGGAGAATGTGGGGAGAAAAAGCAAACCAGTAACTTTAGCTTAGTAGTACTGAAAAAAAAATGTCTGTGGAAAGAGAGAATACCAAGAGTGAAAGAATTGGAACATTGCTTTAATTGAAAAGAATGCTAAACTAATGTTTATATTAGAATAAATTACTGGAAAAAAAACTAAGAGAAAGTATGAAACTATGAAAACATATCTAGACCACAGAGTCAAAATAGATTAAATTTTAAGAGGACATCTAAGGGAACCTGAAACTTCCTGTTATTCTCCTATGTTAGATTTGTAATAAAAATAAGAAAGTGATCTTAGCAAGGAATGTATTTCGTTGTCATCTCTGACTCTTTTCTCATATTACCTTGGAAAACCATGATAATGAATAGTAAAAATAGGAGTTCCATGTGCTCTACCATACACACTTTTCTGGTTTGTATTTTTGTTGAAGAAATTCTAATCCATATTATCTGTGATACAAATTATGGTGTAAAATTTTATGAAAAAGTTGCTTTTCCCCTCGTTGAAAATAGGGTAGAGGGAACTCAGCACCCCCCTACCAGATCTAAACACTTTTATAGTTGGTTTGTAGAAGTGGGAATTGCAGCAAATGAGCTTTTTTGCAAATATCAAGATTTCCTACCTTTTTAAAGGGCGTTGCAGGGCAGAAAAAACCCAACCTCCACAAAAATAAAAAAAGGAAGAAACAAGTGTGCATCATGCTAATGTCATAGTTAAATGCATTTTGCAGACTCAAATCAATGGCGGCGCAATTTGTCTTGCATCCAAAAGCCTGGTTTTCTGCAAGGAAAATACAAAGTGTTTTATCAGTTATAGAGGTTGCTTCTGGAATGTTTACTTCCAAATTAATCCTACTTGTACCGCATTTCACACAACTAATTTAATTCATTTCTAATCAGTGAAGACGTTTCCTCTGATACTGCCTTTTTCAAATTAATTTCTAGGTTGGAATATGCAGTCCGTGAATAAGTGAGGGTCTGGATATTTGTATTGTTCTTTTGAAAGTTATATTTCATACACTGTTTCATAAACTATTCTGGTGGCAAGAAACGTATTAAATTACAGCATCAAAGACTTGATAAAAGCAATTCTGGCAAAATTGTTACAGGTGTACAAAGAGAATTGACTAGAAACTTGTACCCTTATTGTGCAATGCAATGATAACTTCGGTGCTTTGACACACAGTAACAGTTTACAACTTTTTTTTTTCTTTCCTTAAAAGTGTCAGCAAAAATATCGTCACTCTTAAAAGTAAATAAAAGTATTCCTATTCCTGTCAGGAATTAGCGTGTTTGATGTCAGTTCTCCAAGAGTGGAAATAGATGTATGACCTTGTAAACGTGTTTGCAGTGAAAGTTTATTATCATTACCTCATTTCTGAGGTTGTCCTTGAGAACCTGGTGGTTTCTATTAATTTACACATGTACAGGATTGCGTTTTTGCAGTTCGTGTTTCTGGTGCTTTCTGCTTACTTTAAAGTAGAAGGCATTTTAACTGTTCTTCATTTTCCTATTTAACTTGTAGTTCTGATGCTTCTACTGAACAGAAGTTCTGTCTCAACTAAGTTTTATTAATGAAAGGAAAATTACAATAGCTCTAAACTTTACCTTTAGGATTATTGATAAAATCTTGTCTACATTTTAAATGTCTGATGATCCAAACTTTTACTTTTTGTCAATTAATATATTTTAGCTCAGCCACACGTCTTTGCTACCAGTTATGTACAACTTGATCACTTCTTTGTTTGCAGCAAAGCTCTCTGCTTTTCCTGAAGGCTCTCATTCATGAAAGCTTTCTGTTTGAGAAAAACCGAAAACCACACACAAAAAACAACCTCCCAAAAAGCTAACAAAAAACCCTACCCCAAACCCCACCTGCTGGCCATTTTACAACTCTTGTGAACTCAGAGATACCTCCAAATACACAGCAATATTTAGCCAGGGAATTACCTTATGTGCTTATTACTTTGTAGTTCTGCCTGTGATTTGCAGTCTCACCTGTCATACATGCAGTCTCTTACTATTTCCTGTTCTCACCATAATGCTGTTATGACATAATCTTTGACTGGTATTTCTAAGGCCTTCCACAAAATAAAATTAAATTATCACTTGTTTAAGTATATTCTGACAGCAGTAACATAAAATATGTTAAAGCTGTAATATCTTAGTTAAAAAATGGAAATACTGGTCTATTTTAGAAATATGTCGAAGCCAAAAAGTAGCCGCAGCATAAATTACATGTTTATTATCTTTGAAGAATTATAACCTGTTAGGGTATTTCTAGCGGTGTAGTAAGACTGCAAATTAAATACTCCATTTACTCAAATTTTCCTGCTGCTTGTTAGTAAGACCAACTGATGTTATGGGAATGGTATTTTAATAATGCTTTGAGAGATGAGGTAATACTTTGATCACTGAAAGGAATTGTCTTTCTGTAAGGATTTTTGTCTTGATTTACTAATAAAAACTGTGTGGGTTTTTTGTGCACTTTATCGAGGGGAAAAAAGTGCAGTGCAAAATTTATTTTGTCACCTAATTCAATGACACTGATCCAAATCCTACTGAACTGTCTAGCTATTTCTATAGATTTTTGTATTGGGATAAAAAAAATAAAATTCTTTTGATTTTCATGCAAGTGAACAACTTGCCTCTCAGACCATAAATCTAATCACCAGTCCAAGTCAGACAGAAGGATGCCCCTTTATAGGCACTGTGCGATTGTCCATGATTTTCACAGACAGTCTTTCTTCTTGTGTGTAAGTATGACTGAGTAGGACTCAGCATTCCAAAGGTGAGGGCTAATGACTCTCTTATTCCCCTTTGTTCCTCAGGAAGCTGATAGAGTTCTTTCTTCTTCCCCAAGGTTGCCCAGCATGGTATCCTCCTAAGAAGGCAAGAATGAGAAGGATGTTGAAGATGCTTCTTTCTCACATTTCCTCCTTTAATAAGTTTTGTGCTTCATTTTCCTTGTACTGGATTTACTCCAGATTTTTCATTATGAGCACAGAGTTTTACTTAAAACTTACATCTGTTAAATGAATCTATTTGTGTGCGGCAGACTGCTACAATGATTAATATTTCCCATCTTGGTGTGGACAGTTGATGCAAAACACAGGATAGTATTTTTAAAACTGCACATTTCTAACTAAAATCATATTAGTCATCTTTTCTAGACAAAAATGAAGGACTGTGTCTACATTCAAAGTGAGGTTACCTAAAATGCAGACAGAAATAGCACATAAAAGTTCACAGCATTTTCAGAGCATGCATGGATATATGTAGCTCTAAAAAATTCCAGGGTGTGGGTTTTTTCTGTTCTGGAAGAAAAGACAGATGTTTGAACTCCAACATTATCCACAGCACTAGTCATGTTTTCCAGGTTGGCTTCCTAGATGAACTGTGGCTTCCAGTCTATTATATCTCTAGGATTCCTCTTCTACTACATCAACATCTGGCATAGTGATTTTATACAATTTTGTGATTACTTTCCCGATTTAAAATACATACACCATTAAAAATGTTAAAAGGTGATGACGTATGTTATCATAGAAAGGAAAAAGGGTTGTGGTTGCAAAATGCCGTCTCTGCTTTATGGTTAAACATGAAATTTTATTCATGGGAGCTTAGAGAGCCTAGTCATAACTTATCTTTGATTTTATTTTTTTTCCTTACATCTGGGTCCGAACATTCATCAAACAATAATCAGTGATAAGACAGGCATCTGAAGTAAGCAGAGAGCTAGCAGTCTTTGAAGCAGTGTAGGCATCAAGAAATTTCTTAATCAAAGTTTGGTGACCTTTAGCATGGCTACTATGGGCCAGTCCTCCCTTCAGCAGCGCCTAAACAACACTACTGAGATTAGAAGGGTTCCAAAGAAGTGAAAAAAGAAAGTGTTCTTTCTAATTATGCATGGTAAAACAGGTAAATAGCACATATGTTGCACAGAACTGAGTTTTGACCATGAAAATAATGCCAATGATGAATTTTGGGCAGATAGGAGCGTGATAAAATCAGCTGACAGAAGGTGACTTGAGGATAAACTTTTTAGCAGGGCCTGTTGTAATAGGACAAGGGGTAACAGTTTTAAATTAAAGGAGTATAGATTTAGACTAAATATAAGGAGGAAATTTTTTACAATGAGGGTGGCGAAACCCTGACACAGGATGCCCAGAGAGGTGGTAGATGCCTCATCCCTGGAAACATTCAAGGTGATGTTGGATGGGGTTCTGAGTAACCTGATCTAGTTGAAGATGTCCCTGCTCATTGCAGGGGGGCTGGACTAGATGATCTTTAAAGGTCCTGTCCAACCCAAACTTTTCTATGATTCATAGAGTTACAGACTTCGCTTTTGATCTGGACTTCTGTATGTCATTAGCTTGTTTTCGTCAGCTTTAGATCACTCATAAATCAAAAAAGATTGAATTCCTGTATTTCTGTTGCCTTTCTCAATTCCTCATTTAAAACTGTATTTCTTATATATTTAATTTTATGTAGGACCAGTGCTTTTTACTGTAATGTGAGGTAATTTCTCCTAGATCCAACCAGCTGATGTCAGAGTTTAATGTACAGTTCCATGTGCTGCAGGTGTAATTAGTAGAGTTGCCAGAGCTATCTCTCCCTATTATTAAAGTGTCTGGGCTGCACACAAAGCAAGGGCTCAAAGACCAGGAGTTCTACATGACTTACTCAGAAATAATCTGAATTTCATGACTTCTAGAGATACCGGTAAAGAGAACAGGCCTCTGCCAGGCAGATTAAGTGCTTCCATTTTAAATTATGGAAGATGAAAGTAGCAGCTACCCAAGATTTTGTGTTTTAGTTTGATTGCGTTTTGTAATATCGTATAATGAAGTTAAATCCTCTAGGGCCTTAGAGGCAGATTTTTATTGGTTTAATTTTAAATTAATAATAAACTAAATAAAATTATAAGTTCTTGCATTTAACCTAGTTCAGGCTGATCCATAAACTGAAGCAGAAAGGCGGGTTTATAATGTAATCAAATCTTATGTTCTATGTTTTTCTTTTCATCAAGTAGTCCTACATGTCTGTCTTTTTTACTGGTCTGAAAACAGTAATTGGAATTCATCACTTCTGTGGAATGAGGGTGGTAGGTAAATTCTGAGCACAGCAGTAAACGTAATGCTACTTATACCCCTTCCTATCAAGAAATACCCACTAATCCTGTAATTCAGAGAGGGATATCCAAAGCTAACTTCACTCAACTATAAAACATGACTGCCAAACACTAAATCTAGATATTTTCTTTGTTGTGAATGCATATGAATAAATCAATTACTAAACACATTTAGTATTCACAAACTCTCATAGCAGTTATGCTATTGTACTGTCTTGCTTCCCTATCAGTGCTTGCATTTTCAAAGGTTTCCCAGTACAGCATTGACTTACTACTGTAGCCACTAACGTTTGCCAGAATTTCTTAACTGTAGTCATCTTTGTAGCTGTAATCATGGCAGTCTCTTGTCTTGTGCTCCCCTGAGAGTGCCTCTTATTTAGATTCTTGGAAAATAAATCAGTGACTGTTTCAGCCCACGTTCTAGCGAGTGGACGACCTCTGTATCCCTTTGGATAGCTCTGTAATGACTCACAAGTCTTGTCCGATCCTGGCTTTCTTAACATTTTTTCCATTCGCTTTAGTTGCAGAACAGTGATTTTTTTTTCTGCAGTTTGGCTGTAAGAACATGAGGGAATTCTATTTAGCATAAATTAAGTTAGTTGACTAAATCTGTGCTTTTTTACTAGGATCTTCATGTGGCAGTTAATTTCATTTTCCCTGTTGTGAATCTCTGACAAGTTAGTGCTCTGAACAGCTAGCAAACAGAGCAAAGTACCTCCTGGCTATCACTTGTCTCTGTGCGCGCCAGGCTATGCAGTGTGACCTTTGTCTGGCACTCCATAGATTGCTCCCATGTTCAGCCTGATTTAATGTATCAGTTTGCACAGATTTTATTTTGGAAAGGAAATTTGGCAATGCTGATATGTGGAATTGTTTGATCACAAAATCTTTGTGTTACACAGTGGGAAGATAGTGATCTGTTTGCAAAAAAGGACAGCCTGAGTAAAGTACACAGCCAGGACATAAGATTTAAAAAAAAAAAAAAACACTACCAGAAATACAGTAGACATAAGATTGAGAGTTAGTTCTCATATAGTATTTCCAGTAATAACCCTTAATTGAAAACCAGTTACAGAAAGTAATGTTTCATTGCACGTAGTACCTCAGTGCAGGTAACAAGACCAGCCAAAGCTGTGGTACTGAGAACTGGACCAAATAGTTTTCTCCCCACTGGGACAGCTGTTACCTGTGGGTCCATCCCTACCAGATTTCTGTAACTAGGAAGCCATAACCTCAGCATTGGCTCCCCACATTTTGGAGAGGTAATGGATTTTAATAATAGCCTTCTATAAGACAGCTTTAAGCCATCCAGTATCATGTTTCCGTTCAGAGCTTCCACAAACTGTATCTCACCTTAAAATACCTTTTAAGTTACTCTAACAAAGAATGTGATTTCTTGTGGTATTTGATTATATATGACATTTTATTTATATTTCTCTAAATTTTTATATTTTTCATAACTTTCATACTTGGGCAGACAAATAAGCAAAGTCATTAGCTGACATTTAGAATCATAGGATGGATAAATCCAGGTTATTAAAGGTATTTATCCATCTTAAGATTCATGTGAGATGCCTAAGGGCAGCTCTTAAAGAATTTAGACAACAAAATCCTGTTTGTTAAATGCCTTTTTTTTTTTTCCTCTGAAAGAGTTTATAATATGAGAAATGTCAATTTGAGTTTTGTTCTGGTTTTGAATGCAGTATGAGTGCCATTGTGCTACGTGTAGTTGTTCAGGCTGTACCAGCCACCCAGTCTTTTGTAAAATCTGCTTGAGTCTGTGGGGGCACTCAAGCTATAGCTGGGTTTTCATTGCCCTGCAGGTTTGTGTCTTAGTACCTTTACTATTTCTGACCGTAGCCCAGCCATAGTTACTGGGCTGTCCTGCCCACATTGCAGACAAAATCCTGTCAAATAAAACCAGATTTAAGATACTACCACATTTCATGTAGAACATAATTTCCATCTGCTCTGATAAAGGTTTAGCTATTGCAATGATGGGTTCATTGGGTGGTATGAATGCAGCAAGTCTCTAGATCCAAATTTGGAAAGTTGTCCTCTGTGCATAAATGTATATATGCAACAGTCATTATAGAAGGGAAGCCTCAGTTGCTTGAAGACAAAATGTGTAATTTTTTAATATAATGTTGTAACTGGAAATTGTATGTTTATCAACAGATTTGATCAACTTGGCAAGAAAGAATGATTTTAGTGAAGAAGGCAGGATCTGAGAGAGTCTTTATTCTGAAGGAGAGATTGTATGCAGAAAGTAAGTAGCAAAAATATTTTGTGATTCCTATTCTTAAAATACTTAAGACTCCATCGAAGTGTGCAATAGAAATGCTGTTATAGAGTCCAAGTTACCGGTGCTTATTACTGCCAGCTTGTGGAATGGCTAGAACTAGAATTTCTGTAAAGGGTTACATGCCTTACATTGTTAAAATTAATTTGGCTTTTTTTTTCCCTTTCCAGTTAAAATCAAATATTTAAACACATTTAGAAAATTGTTGATCTATCATTTCACTGAGTGAGCCCAAGGGCACTAATGCCTTTCTGTATTTATAGTACCTACTGCATTTTTCTGGCTTTCACTTTCATGGGGTGGGTGAAAGAGAAGAGTCATTGATCTGGAGCACTGCTAAACAAAAACAGCTCTCAAAAGTGGTTAAAAAGAAATATCTGAACATTATCTTAAAAATAAAAAAGCTGCATTCTGTTATCATAGCCAGCACTGAATTTCGTTGATTTCATTCATTAAATGAGGCTTCTATGATAAATCCCACTCTGTTAAAATTTGCTCTCTTTTAAATGCTAGAGGAACTGCAGTTATTGAGATATTGTTTATTTTGAAAAGGTTAATTTCTTAGCAAACCTACGCCTGAATGGTGTGTCTTCTTAAGAATAACAATGCTAAGAAAAGAATGGTTTAAAGAGATACAGCAATCCATTATAGCACAATGTTAATAAAAAGGCTGGCTTTACAACTGCAGCTAGTTACATTTTGGCAATTATTTGGCATGGTAGCCATGGTGCCTGCTTGTTAGCAAAAAAGGAATCTCAGCTGTGAATCATCAAGGTTGTTAACAGGTTAATTCACAGACCAGGTGGGAATGGGTGGAGTTGAAAAAGTGTGCTGGGGGCTGTAGGAGCTCTTCCACAAGCAGGTAGAAGGAGAAACCTTCTGCAGTATGGTGCAGCCATGTCAACTGGAGGTTCACTGCAGGTGAGTTGAAGCCTTTGCACGATCCTTGAATATGCTGTCTCTGACCTGGAATCCTAAATGTACAAAGTCTTAAAGGAAAGAGCTAAGTGAAGTAACTGCCAAGTAGAGGAGTTGATGTCTTTTTATTCCTGAGAAGTAGTTAAACTAGCTTCGTTGCTTATGTACTTTGCTTGCCTAAAAAACAAACAACAAAACCAACCAAACCCAACAACCAGAACATGTATACGTTGACCAAATTTGGGGGATTTTTGCTTTCAGAGTTTATTTGTGACAGAATGGGGATCTGCAGTTTCAAACCTTTCCTGCGTGTATTTTCTAGAAAAAAAATGTAGATTGCAAGATACCAACTGGAGCAGTAACAGAAATTGCTAAAACCTTTCCTTTTATCTTGTGGAAATAACCATAGAGGTTTTTCTGCAACATTCCACGGTTTTTGTGTGACTTGCACTTACATATTAGGACTGGGCCACTTGGTAGAAAATTACCAAATTCTCTAGATTCCAGAAATCTAGAGGAATGTGAGTGGTGTTGCTATCATCAAGTCAAGATGCTATAACAGAAATATCAATTCTGGACTCATATATCTTTACTCTGAACCAATAAAAGGCTAGAAGGGAGCAGCTCTTAAGGTCTCCTGTTTGTCAAACTTTGAAGCTTGTTTTTGTAAAGTAGCAGTGAAAGTTTAGGGGAAATGTTAGCTATGGTTTTGGATGTTTTTTTATTAAAGGTTCTATCTTTTTAATCAAGGAGACTAAAACTTTAGGAATTTAAACGTGAGAAAGGAAAAGGGAGGTATGGGAACTTGGACCATGGTATTGGCTTTCTTCTCTGTATGAGTGGATATATGGGGCTGTTTGTGGAAATGTACTGATCATAAATAGTATGGAGCCTTTAATTTTTAAGATTTTGTTCTGCTGGAGTCATAAAATAACAAGCTTTCTTGTGGTGGTCAAAATATCATTGTGACTTTTTTTTTTATCTCAAAGATATCTCCAAATATTTTCCCCTTGTCTTCCCCATAGTAGTCAGCTCTAACCCAGAGATACTAATCTAGCTGCTATGGTAGCATGGGATTATGCAGTGTAACAAATAATAACTGTAGGAATAAAATGTAAACTTGCTTCCTTACCTTGCATTTTTAAATTCATTGGAGATGTCCTTTACTGCTGTTTAACATAGTGGTTTCAAAATATGGACACGTGTCTATCAAGGACTTGATTAGATGGGATTTTTCTTTATATGTAATCCTCTAAGGGTTTGATAAATCTCTGTGGTTTTGTTTTTGTTTCTTCTCTATTAAAGTTTTTGGAAATAGAGGCTGTTGCAGACCACACCTGAAGCTTGTGAATCAGGAGTGGGGCACAAACTAACACACACCAGCTGAGAAGCCCCACAGGTGAATTCACTATGCCTCTGGGACTGATAAATCAGTCAGTATTTTGAAAGAACGCTAAGGAAACAGTGGTAAAACCAGTATATAATCAGTAACTAGTAACAAATTTTTTTGGATGTGTCAACATTGACTAATTTTTGAAATGGCTATCCAAAAAGCCTCTTTTGATCTTCTTCGTGCAGGCCTGTGTGGTGTTGCTGAACTGCATTGCCTAATATAGGTGATTTTACAAACTGAATACTCTGGATCAAATTGACATACCTGTTTATATGCAGTTTTTTAAGTTATAATGACATAACTGCACATTTTATAGGGACAGTGTCTAAGAATGGTTGTGTTTTATTCTGAACGCAGTAAAGCTTGCACAAATCGTTTGGATGAGCCTTTGAAGTCTGTTTTCTTAACATCTTGAATTCTGCTGTGGCTTCTTGGCTTTGTGACAGAGATATTATCTTGAATGATAAAAGAATGGTAGCAACTACATTTAGGCCCAGCTGCTGTAGCAAATCCAGGTTTTGCTGTGCGGTCCTTATGGCTTCCACAGAAACTGTAATTTAAAATTAGCGAGAATGATGGAGTCTTATTGTAACATCACTCATAGTAATATGATGCTTGCAACTTCTGCCTGGTAGAAAGCTTGCAGGTTTGGTCTTGTATGAATTAGTTCTGTATTTCTACTATATAGAACGGAAAATTCCCAACTTTATGCTCATAAAGTTTGAATTCATGTTCTTTTATTCTCTCTGCCCCCCCAATTGGAATTCTAACTAACAGGCACTCGAAGTAAGTCACTGTGGGATTGATGTTATTCCATGCTGCACAGCTGTTTGGCTTTTTTTCTTAGCTGTGATTCTCATCAGGTAGTTTGGACTCTACTAAGTTGTGAGCAGAGGAGAAAAGGGAAGAGGCTTGTGAAAAGGAAGAAATCTGTTTAAGACCAAATAATAACTGGGAAAGGAGAAGAGCAACTTTGTTACCTTTTTTAAACAAAGAAGTTTTTTCACTTAACCATTTTCCTCATATTTTTTAGGCTATTAACATGGTCTTTGTGTTCTCTGACATAGTATTTTATGGAAAAGTCCTATAAAATATGGTAGAAATAAAGTTTGATTTTGGGAAATTTTATTCTAAAAAAATATGGGGTTTTTTTGGAAATAGATGACTATTATTTCTAAGGCATTTCTGAATTCTACTGGCTTTTATGAGGAAGATTTTCACAGCTGTATAGTGAGATACTGCCATTCAAATTCAACTGTAGTTGACCACTGAACTCCTATTCTTTGAAAAATTCCCAGAGCAAATCTGAGTATTGGGAAAGGGCTGCCTGGCTCCCTGCATGCTTGTGCAATGACTGCCACGTTAGGAATGCAGCTTTGTTTGTGACTTCTAAAAGCATTAAATATGAAAATGCGTAATAAAATGTGGTGAAGGATCTTAAACTATTTAGAGAATTACCCTGATGAAAAACTGAAAGAACGTGTAAGGAGAGGTATAAACAAAAAACCCCAACAATACAAAAACTTCAAACCACCTGAAATGCTGACATGATTGTTCCATAGTTTTAATAAAGAAATAAAAACACCTACCCAAAAAAATGCCTCCCCCAACTGAAGTTCTAGTGTTGTAAAACCATGTTATGCTCTTTCGAATGTGAGTCTGAAAGCTCACAGTGGCCAAATCTTGTGTTCCCCCATGCCAGACCTTTAATAAACTTATAAGCAAACAAAATACACTTCCTAAGAGTCTGAGGCACAATTGCTCTTTTTAGTTTAAGCTAACAAAGCAACAGTTTTGCCTGTATTTAGGGTTTCAGTTTCACAGTGGGTTGAACAAGAAACAATGTATTTCTCTGAATGTTCCTGGAAAAGTAAAATTTAATAGACATTTTAAAATATATTTTTTTGGGGTGGAAAAGTTTAATAAATACTGCACCCCTCTAGGGGTGCAAAATATACAGCAAAATTAGGGATGTGGAGACCAGAGAGGGGAATGCAGTGGCAAACACAGTGCCAAATCCCAGAGAAGCAGTGCTTCCCCCACTCCTCCTCTTGACAGTGGTGTGGGACCCGTTGTAGGTTGTAATGCTTATTCGCTTACTGCGTGAAATTTGCTGACAACTAACTTTATAGCCATCCGAAGAAAAAGTTTGAAAAGGCTCTTGTAAATTACTTCAGTTCCCTGCTTATATGTTAGGTATTAGCAATTTAACTCTCAGAGTTAAACTGTAAATTCTGTGCCTTTGATGTACCACATTGCAAACCCATATGGGTAGCAGTCTCTGTTTTTTCTGATGCCTGGCGCTTTGCCCTAGCTCATGTTTCCAGATATACTCTTGAGATGAATAAAAGGTCACCTTTCCCTGGGTCTACGAAAAGCTGCATGGAGCATCGCTTTGGTATGCTAGACAAAGACCTATCTATGTATTATGTAGTGGAAACTACATGGAAGGAAATTAATATTGTGGGTATGACTCCCCTTTTGCCGGGCCTCAGCACTAGTTCCAGGTTATTGCTGTGCAGAAGTCCCGTATGTTACCGCTTTGCGGTAGCACCAGCTGGAGTTCTTAGGGGCTGATGAAGGGGAAAGTTAAAGGCTCCTGGAGCAATACTGGAGTATTGCTTTGTAAAAAACAGTAGGAAAATTCAGTCATCCCAGACTAAGTAAAACAGTAAAGAAGAAACCATAACAAGAACAAAAGCATTTGCAAGTACCTGCCTGCCTCGTCCTCTCTTGCTACTCTTCACTTGCCCTCCTGAGCACCTGGTAGCAGTCAGTGCTTTTTGGTTTTGTTCAGTTTGTGCAACTGCTGCATTGCTACTCACATTCTGATTAGCTCACTGGGAAAAACACCAAAAAATAACTGCCAGAAGTTAAGACACACAGTTCTCACAGACAGTAAGGATAGAGTGTAAAAGTGAGGGCTGGAGAGGACTTTCAGAATTCCTGTCCTGATCTTCTTACTGCTTTATCTGAAACTTGTTGTATAGGAGTTTTCCTTCAGCAGTTTGGGCAACAGTAGACTTACGAGACGTGCACTTTTTATCTAAAGGTGCACTGAAGTAACGGATGTGTAGGATTTGCTTTTGTGATTGGAATTATAGCACTGTCTGTAAGAAATTTGAAGAGTCCTTGCAACATGTACAGTACACTATAAAAGCTTTCTGATTTGGAAAGCATTTTCTGTTCCATCATGCTTAACCCTTTGGTAACTGTAAATGTGTAGCAGTTGACATGTTACTGTTTTGTGGTTTAGGCTGAATTGGTCAATTATGGGCGACAGATGCTCTCCCCCCACCTCTCACTTCAAGGAGAGGATGAGCAAGGATAACGAGATTTATGAGTTTAGAAGGAACTAAACTACTTTAATGAAATATTAATAATAAAATAAAAAGAAAATAATGAAATAGATACAATATATGCAAAACTGTATCAAGATCCGAGGATGACATCACTGGCAGGCACTGGGGAAGTCCTGGACTGGGCTCAGTGATGGATGGGAACTGGATTCCACCTCTGGAATCAGGAACATATGGATTGGGATCAAAGGGAGATGAACAGACAGGGTCCTCCCAGAACATTGGCCACTGAAGGAAGAGAGCTACCCTTTCATCCCTCAGCTTTTATATTGAGCGTGGGGCAGATGGGATGGAATATGCCAGTTGGTCAGTTTTGGGCCACCTCTCCTGTCCCTTCCTCCCTGCAGGTGAGACCCCTCTTCACTTTTCAATTTCTGACCCTCCAACGGGGCAAATAATGAAATTAGCTGACCTCAGTTGTTATAGCAATAAGTATAAGCAAGAGCGTCTCTGCGTACCATTCCTTGGCATTAACTATAAATTCAGGTCCTATCACTCTGAGAACAAACAGTTTTCTGCACGATATGCTGTTAATATCAGAGAGTTAGAAGATGACTAGCTAAGAAATAAAATTACTAAACAGAAAGTTGGTTCTGTTTTACCTCAAACCATGACAGTTACATACAGTGATGTGATCTAACAGTGTACTGGCAAGCAGACAGTTAAGAAATGATAAAGTCAGAGATACTGGTGTTCTGAGGATGTGAGAATAGCTTCTAGATCTAAGTAGCATACTACAGATTTAAAGTTCTAGTTGGTTGGGGTTTTTTGCTAAATATTGTATAAATATATGGTGTATAGTGTGTGCTTCACACTTTGGATACGTTTTTCGTTACTATTAACTGGATTTACAGTCTAGAAAATATTTGTATTCAAACTGTTAGCAAACACTGTTCCAAGGCAAAACTTTGTTTACAGAAAGCTTTTATGTAAGTTGAAAATGCCTTGCTGTTTATACATAACGGCATGCACAAAAGGGACATTACAGATCAGTTGTTTTGGAAAAAGACACATGACCTGGAAAAGATTGCCATAGTTTGTGAAACATTATTTTCTATTTTGTAGATGCAAAATACTTTGCTTTATTTTATCCTTCCTTTCCATTGGGAAAGAACTGTTATGTCTCATAATGATATATTTAATCAGCTCAGGGGATTTTACAGACTTTTTAGACCATAGGAAAGGCTGCGTAACAGAGATGTGTAAAAGCATTTGCGAGCAGTTTGTGGCCAGCTCTAGCTGCAACCTTCCATCTGAGCCCAGGGATGTCACCTCGGAAGACTGAAAGGACTAGATGTTTTTTTTAAAGGTTTGGTTTCTAAACTGTGTTTTTAATATGAGCAGAAGATGCCTCTCGCTTGGGGTAGCTGATAAGATTATTATGAGCTACATATTGCCTGACCTGATCCTGAATTGAATTTAAATCCACTGCAATTTCCCTCATAGCTTTTAAAGAAAAGTGAACTGTTGGTTTATGTTACCTTACAATGCTGCTGTAGGAATTATGCCGGTTGAGGAGGTGTTTTGCCCCAGCAGTGGGGACAGCCAAGCAGCTGGGACCACCGCCTCAGCGGTTATCCCAACCAGGTTATTTGTCCTTGTGGTCAGTGAGCTATGGCCTATTTCTCCTGTCAAGTATATCTTTGATTTTGATGTACAATTTTTGCTATTCCTTTTTCCTTACCCTTGTATTCGGATCACGAATTGCAGTGCCACTTCACTGAGAAAAAGAATTACAGGTGTCTCAATAAATTCAGGGCAGCTGAGGCTGGCAGAGTGTTCCTCTGGGGCCGGTGTGGGGCAGGGGGGCTGCAGGCAGTGCAAGCGCCGGCCACAGCACCAGCACGGAGAGGGGATGGGCACTTTGAAGTTTATTGCACTTCTGAATAATCTACTTTGAGGAGGAAATCTTTCTCCATTGAGATGTTGGTTTCCTATGCGATCGGATAGATTGTCTTCTCTGACTGAAAAGCAGAAGGCAGAAAAGCACTGTATGTTGTAACAGAACAAGCCAGAGGGTTTCAGGTTATATGAGCAGGAAAAACATATTTCTGGAGGAATGCTTGTTAACTTATTTCATAACTTCCACTTAGTGGCCAAGGGAGAAAGTGGGCACTTTCTCCAAGCTAACACCCACTCATGACATGCCTTTTGTTTCAATCTGAGGAGCTCATGAAATAACCATTTACTTTGTAGAAGTTTTCCATGTGAACTGAAAGAATAACTCAGCTTTACGATTACAGCTATTACTTTCATCCAGTTTCAAAGCTGAGTTCCAGAAAGGTCTGTGTTTAGTCTCCAATGAACGAGAAATAAGTTCACTACTCCTACTGCAAATGCTCTCACCTTTTCCAAATAATTTCTGTGTGAAGCAAAAAATGTGCCTGAGCAGTGGAGATGGCAGCTGTGTGTGCTACGCTTTGGCTACGACTGGAATTTGCAGAGAAGTGCTCTGTGCACAGAAATCAGGCTGAACATCCCTTCACTTGAGTAACATGCCTGTGAAAAGGCAGAACAACAGATGGAATCCATGTCCCCTGTGGCTGTGCTCCCTGCTTAGAAACACATACCTGCAGGAGCAAAGCCCAAGGAGTGAACTTAAAAGTGCTTTCCTTTCATGAAGTGTTTCCTGATGTATGTACTAACTGTTCCTGGTCTCTATTTACATACTATTGGTGGATGATATTTAATTGGAATTTTTTTGGCGGCCAATATTGGACCATCACTTTTTGATCTTGTTTTATTTTATATCAGTTTCTAAGTTTAGATTTTTAAACATTTTAGAATTAAAATTCTTTAGAATTTTAAAGAAGTAATTCTGTGGGATTTTCTCTATTTGAAGCTAGTAATGAGATCTGCCGTATGGTTGTGAAAAGACTTTTAGGTTATTCTAAAGACCGTAATCACAACTGTGTGGTGTCTTTCTAGTTCTTAATACTTGCAAACATCTTTTAGAGGTATGAGTTTTACACATATCCCCTTCAGGTACAAAGAAGTCTGCAAAGAACAAAGCAGAGGAAAATCAGTTTCTAGTTGTTTAATGTCCTTTAATACCTTTGGTGTGCGATGTGCAAGTTCTCCGGCTGTTTTTCAGAAGAGAGGAGTTGGTAATGGCAGTGTCCTGGCCACGTTCCAGTGGGGGAACTCCAGAACTCCATCTACTGAACTCCCTCCCACGGTTGCAGATGGGTAACTCTCTGCCTAAATAAAGCATCCACCCCCTACAGACTCTCTCGTGTGCATAAGGAGATGCAGTGTGCACAGGTTCGGTGACTTCATGTCTATATCTAAGTCATCTCTTTCTTGTGATAACACAGCAGCTTCTCATTGTTGTGTGTTGCATTATGACAGGGATGTTTGAACCCACCAAATTTTCTGCTGAAAATTTTCTGTTGAAAGTATCAACTGCAATATGAAGTATTGAAAGTATTTCTGATTTGAAAAGCATTTGCAGACAGTTGCGTGAGGCAATGTTAGTCTGCCATGATGAGTATCCTGGACCAACAGTTCTATTACCTTTTCTTTTTTGCTGTCTGCTACATAAACCATATATTTAACCCAGTTTATCCTGATGATTAGGGTTATGTATATGGTACACACAGGCATTTTTTGATTCCCAAATAAGTAACAAACATCTTTATTTGATACTGAAAGTATATTTAAACTTACTGTTTAAATGTATGTTTCTACTGTAACAGGAATCTAACAACTGCAGAACCATCAGCATACGCTGCTTCTACAGTCTTTGTTCAGAATTGAATATAAGTGAGGGAAAATAAAGTTCTTAATCTCTAATTTCAAATAGATTTTTTTTTTCCTATTTTCCCAAGGTTTAAGAAAGCAATTGCTCTTTAGAAGTCATGTTTGCAAACAGATTTCTTTGGCAGATATACTTCTGGTGCAGCTGTATGTTGATAGTTTCATTCTGTTGTGAAATTGATTAAGAAATAGCTGATGGTGATTTAATATTTCTTTGATAATAAAGTAGTTATTTGGTATGTATTTTTATGTCTTAACCCCAGATTTATGTTTGAAATTGTTGCTAGACTCCTGCAGAATGCAATAGTTTATGAACTCTTGCCAGTTGTCAGGCAAATGACTGGTTTGAAATCTGGGCATCTCGGATGCAAGTAGGAATTCTGACGTTCACAGTGGTAGGATTTCACCCTTGGATTATGCTGACCATTCCCACTGAAGAGATGCTTGAAAGCTTCAGTAATTTCTTTTTTTTCTCTTGGGAAATAAGAAGTTGTTTCAGGCTTATGTTTATGTCAGAATCTATGTGAGTGGGTATGGAAGCAGGCAAGTTCCAAAATCACTTTAAATTAAAAATCGGGCCAATGATATTTTATGTTCCCTGTAAGCTGCCTGCACTTCTCAGTATCCAAATATAGCTTTAAAATATGTGGCCGCAAGGAAGGATTAGTACCATATTATGATAAATATGATTAAATAGAATAATCTATTTGAAGTTCTTCTGGAATCTGCCACTCCTATATTTGTACACCTTTAGCTACTCCCGGAGGAAAGTGAGCAAAAGGAATTTTCCTGGGATTTGTATTTGCAAGCTTCCTTTCCCAAGAACCAATGACTTAATTTATTTGGAGAACAAAAAAGAGACTGTGCCCTTTTCTGTATTTTATCATATTGCTGATAAAATATTGCAGCATTTCATCAACAAATCTGGAGAAACTGTAAGTCTTGTAATGTGGTAGAAGATAAGCCCATTGGGTGAATGGTTTATATTCTGAATGCTTAGTAAAATCAATGGGAAGAAAACATAGATTGAATTTGCATTCTGAAACTTAACTTTGTGGTGAAGGGAAGGCAAGGACATACAAAGGCAGTCTTCTAAGTGACAGGGTAAAAGTATGAAGAAAAAACTCGTGCTAAAATGTATCTTCAGTTTAATCTTCAGAGTTTGTGAGATATAATAGGCTGTGGATTAGGGTCTTAGCAGAAAATTAATGGAATTAAAACTTGAAAATATGGGGAGGAACATACAATGAATGTCTAGGGAGTTGTATACTATGGTATTTTGGTAGATGATGGCACTAACTGGTGCAATGGGTCTTCTTCCCTCATTTGTTTGATTCCTCAGATTCCCAGGACCTCCATTTGAACAATTATTCTTGTCATGGAAATCACAGGGTGAGCAGCGAGCACTTCTGTAAATGATTAGTAGCACAGTGTTGATCTTTGCTACAGAAGTGGCATTTTGTGACTGCTATAGCTGTTGTAATCGTAGGCACGTTTAAGGGATCAGGAGATTGTAATCATTCCCTTGTTAGGGTAAGCTGCCCTGATACTTCATTCAGTATATGCATATTTATATGCATGTGTATAAATATGTATGTGTAGATTTTATATATCTGTGCAGAGTGAATGAGTTTTGTAAGTGGAGAATTTTAATTGGGCAGTATATTAGCAAAATGATTGAGTTTTAAAGGGATTCTGTCAAGATGGGTAGGCCTCAGATTTTTATTTTTTTTAATCAGCTATACTCGTGAGATATGTCACATTGATAATGGTAAAAAGTAAAATTTATCTTTTCTGAGAACAGACTCAGTGTGGACAGGTGTAGATCAAGCTGCTAATTTACTCATCCTAATTCAGAGAGACAACTTTAAAGCATGTTTCAGCCTCCAGGGCATCTTTTGATGGATAGTTATGACAGTTTATGTACTAATAACACGTGTTCACTAGAAAATAATTTTGAAACCATATATCATCTATGTAGTCATCCTACAATTTAACTTTCAGTCATCATTGAAATGGATTACATTTGAATTAGAAGCCTACCAGTCAAAATATTTACATTTCATTTGAATCCCCTTGTCTCTCCAGAATTGTTTTATTTAAGTACCTAAACGTGCTCGCTTTTATTTTAAGAAAATTAGAGAAAATAGTATCTATAACTTAGAAAATCTAAGTAAAGTAATCTTGTGCAGGATTATGAGAACTGGAAAGGCAAGCTGTTGTGGATAAGGTGGGTGGCTCTTTTAAAATAAAGAGAGCAAATGCATTTAATAGCATACCTTTAAAAATTCATTTGACCTTCAAAATTCAGTCCGGTTGCTGGTGTCTCTTTTGCAATGAGGGTAAATATTTTGATGGCGGGCATTATCTGCTGAATTACACAGACACCACGGTTGCATATAGGCCTTAAGCTTACTGTAAAAAGCTTAAAACTTGCAATTCTTTGTTAGTACTTCTACTTTTAACACTATAACATGTGTGTCTTCCCACCCTCTTGCCTGACGACAGTGTTTATTTTTTACAGTGGAAAACTTGATGGCTGATCATGAATCATCTGGCCAGCAACAACTAGCCTTGTCTGGAATCCTATAACTGGTAGTCAGATGCATGTGAAAGGCAGTCATTATCTGAAGCAATGCTAAAATTACAGTATTTCTAAACCAAAAAACTCAAACATCACAGTAAAAAGGTTGCATAGTGAAAAGGATACTCGCTTCTTTTTTTTCCCAGTATCCCCTAATTTAATTTAAATGGTGCTAATAACTATTCTGTGTCTCTGCAATTATGCTGCAGCTACTCACCATGTAACTGAGCTTAGTAGACAGATGCTGTGCAAACCCCAGGACAAGAATTGTCCTGTTGTTCTCGTAGTGACCAGCGCACGATGTGAAATTCAAAATCTTTGGATTGCCAGGAAACAATCTTTGTACTTCTTTCAATACCTAATTTTAATACTGGGAATCCTGAGAATATTTGTGAGAATAAGTCTGATGCGTAGAGTGTTCTGTGATTGATCTCATCCTGTGCTTAGAGCTGAGGCAAACAAGGTGGCAGGAGGGAAAGCTCTCTGTGAATTCCTAAGGCTGTTCTGTGCCCAGTCTGGCATCCTTCGGCATCCCATCCTGCATGTGTAGCTAATCCTGACTGTGGGACAGAAAACAGGGGTCTGCTCTCCCAGACCCCCAAATCCATCTTTCTGTGCTGCCATTGATGGATCACTCTTAGCAGAACTGCTTCAGAAGCAGCATGGCAGTCTCCACATTCGAGGCTCTTAAAATTATCACAGAATGATCGGTCCTTTGCTATTTGAAGCAGATAGGGTTGTTTCTTCATATTCATATTAATATTATTTCTTCTGAGAAACTGTGGACATGCTGTGTCATATCTGCTGTATAATTTTTCTATCATATTCTGTATTACTGCATAATTAACGCTGAGTTGCAGTTTTGGACATGTTTGTGATGTGCTAAGTTTAGAATGATCTATATTTAGGAAGTGCAATGGTTTTGAGAATAGCATTACTCAAACGTTTTGACATATTTCTCTCTGTCGAAAGGCAGGGCTTGCAGGAGGATGGGCTTTGAAACAGGTTTGTGCAGAATTCAGCCTTTGCTGAATGGAAGTTTCACTCTTAGCACCAAGAAATGGCAACAGGTCTGTGAGTACTGAAGATGTACAACGTAGTTTTTAAGCAATGGAGAGAGTTTGTAGCGGACCAAATTTTAACATTTTACTGCCACTTATTATACTGCCAGGGAAGGTACTATTAATACCTTAATTAAGATCCGTTCTTAGTCCGCTCCTCGAATCTTTTTAGACTTAAACTAGAAATAAAAAGCACTTTGAAGCACTGTTAACTGACTTGTGCATTCTGTTGAGTCACATCCTGCCCCTTTCTTAAGGGAAATAAACATGAGAGACATTGGATTTTATGCCAGCAATTGTATGTTTAATGTGAAACATTTGGCCCTAACAGACCTAATTTTCTTGCTCGTGCTGATTTTGCAGATTGGTAACTCCACTTATTTCAGTGGCACTGGTGGTATTTCATCTTGGAGAGCAAAGCTCTTTTCATAGGGGGTAAAATACAATCTTCCAAATGCAGTAATAAAATGTTTGGGAAATAAACAAGGGTTTTTCGTTGTCTCCTCTAGATAAACATATCTCTCATTACTGCACTAAGCTCTTCAGGGTAGCTGGGCAAGATAGTATGAATTCATTAATGCCCAAATATAGGAGGTTGTTTTCAAAAGACAGCTTGAAACAAATAATTATAGTGTCATTTTATTTTATTGGCACTGGTAATTAGCCACAACAGTTACTGTGAGGTTCTCTAGGAGCTTGGGACAGAAAAAAATTTAAAATATATATATTTTTTGTGTCTGTGCGTGTTACTCTGCAAAGAGGTTTTTTTTTTTTATTACATGGTGTACAATGTTATTAATAGCCAAGAAAATAATGAGAGAACACAGTAACACAAATGTCTGTTCAAATGGAGAGTTAAAAATAGGAAATGTTAACGCTGCAGTAATTCGTAAAGTAAGTTATTTATGGTAGATCCATCATGATAAGAGTAGACTTCCAAAGAAAAAAGATGGGAGTAAATGCAGGTTTAGGGAATTTGATGAGAGGTGCCTTTTCTTGAAGGTGGAGGGATGCTCTCTTATTTTAGAAAAATTGCAAATCGCTCAGAAAAATCTGCTCCAGGAAGAGTGCTGGGGAAACATTCAGCAGTGTCCAGCATATGGCAGCTGACGAGGCAGGAGGTGACACTGCTCTGCTTCCCTTCTTGCTGCAGGAGAACATTCTTCAGCTCCTTCAGAGAAAGGGTCCGTGCCTGGATGTTGTTCCAAACCTTTCCTTCTAGTCATAGAGTAATATTTCCCATAGCCTTCAGGTTTTGATCGCTTGAATGAATTTTATAGCTATTTCTACAATTATTTTATCAAGTGTTGAGACTTTGGAATGCATAGTTTAGAGTTTATGCCAGTGATGCAAAGAAATCCTTATTAACAAAGTATGGACTGTGATAAAGGCACAAGGAAGGAACACCTAATACTGTCTTGTTCTAGAGTAGAAAATATGGGCCCACTGTTGAAATGTGAAATTAGTACATTCTTCTTCCAGCAAGCTATTTTTTGTTGTCACACTGATGAAATTTAGTTATAAACAATGTTGAGGAGAGTGAGGTAAGGAGAAATAAGTTGATACGTGAAAGACCCATAAACATCTCGTAGTAATTACAGAAAAGCCTGAAGTGTTAGGCTTCTAGAGTAGCCTCAGAAAAGGCAAATAAAAAGACTGGAATGCAGAATCAATAATTTGTTTCCTAGTTGAAAATATTTACTCTGCCATTACAAACAAGGTTAGAGCTGGTGCATAAATGCAATAATTGCCTATGATAGCTTTGAATGTCCATTTAATTTGCCCATGTTTGCTTATCAAAGGTATTAGTTAGGCTGTGGAATATGACTCCAAGCCCAGTTTAAAATTTTGCATGCACTTTTTAAGTCATGCGAAGTAGCATGCAAAAGTACCTGTTCCAATTTATTCTTTTTTGATTATATCAAGTTGTAAAGCAGATTTATAAATCTTAGAAATTGACATTTCTAAGATGGAAAGTAGATTTTAAAAAGCACCAATCACATTGATTCTTGAAAACATAGTAAAAAGATAGAGCAAAATGAATGAGCTTTGCTTTCCCAGAAAAGTGGAAAAAAAGAGCTATTTTTCAGAAAGCTCTGTGCCTTTATAATTGGGGCCACTTTCAAATATTCAAACCATAGTTCTCCATCCCTCATCTGTTTCTTCTTCAGTTCCTTCACTTGGACATACTTGTGGAGAAGCATAACCACTGTGAAATACCAGACTGCTTTGGTAGGAACATAAATGATGACGGATGCAACTATTTTGGGGAATGAAAACTGCTAATCCATGTCATTGTAAAAACATATGGAACTCCAGAATAGATTTTTATTTTTTTTTTTGTACCCTGAAATGAAAATGTCTAGTTGTTCACTTGCAACTGTCTTTGAGCTTAATCTTAAGAGCTCAGGGCAGTCAGACTTCACAGGAAACTGTGGTTCCCTCAAAATAGAGCATTTAAATCTGAACTGTGAAGTCAATTTTGTTATGTCTTTCTTAAATAGGGTTGCAATTAGAAAAAAAACATTTCCTGAGGTAGAAAGAAAATCTGTATGACCCAGAAGAACTAGTTTGGTCTAATTTTCTGGAATACAAATGAAGAAGCATCATTATGTGATTTATAGATATTCAACAATTTTTGATTCTGCACCAAAGGAAGTATCTTGCTTAAATGGGAAACTTGGACATATAAAGTGGTTTTACCATTCTCCACTTGCTATGTAGAACTACTGTTTTTTTGTAGTTGTTTTTTTTTTTTTTTTTTTTAAAAAAAAGGAATATTGAGATGTTGGTGAATTACTATGAATTTCCATATGACTTGCCTCAGATTCTGCAGTTGGCACAAGATAGTTTCTAGTTGCCTTTTTTTTTTTCTCTTTTTCCCCTCTGTTTCAAACTTTCTTGATATTACTTCAAGACTGGACTAAATGGAGAATATTTATTAATAGACTATGAGTGTACAGTGTAATTTTCAAAGTACTCTTTGTATTTTATTTTGTTCAATGAGTTAAAAGGCAACTTTGTAAAATTATTTGGAAAATAAATAAGGGGAAAACCAGTTTCATTTCCTCCATATTTGCTTTGTGGAACTCGGAGAGATAAGAAAGGAACAGACTCTAAGAGTGGAAGGTTTAACATCTAAATAGGTCTATTGCTTTGCAAATCTGTTTTTACACAGTTGCCTTTACAGTATGGATGGTATTCTAAGCTTTCAGGATTTTTATTTTTTTTTTTTTATTTACTGCCTTACTGGTGTCTAAGTATATAACCTTCCTTTTCTTCCTTTTGCAGAGCAGACATATGACAGTGGTAACTTGGACATTGGAAAAATTTTTAAGCAGTAGGAGAGAAATATAGTTCAAGCTGGCATTAGATTAGATATAGTAAAAAAGCAACAACAAAAAACTACTAAATGCCCCGCCCTTCCAAATAGCCTGTTTCACGTAGAAAACTCAATGGTTAAATTCATCATTCTTGTGTTTTCCTTGGATGCTTTTTTCGTTTCTTTAAACACAACTGATAGCATCATAAGATTCTTTGCTGCCAACTCAGTTTTTCATCGTCAGACCCTCACAGCTCCTTTGCAGTCTGTTTAAATTTGTTTAATTGCTGTTTGGTGGCAGCCCCACATGCCTACTCTGTTAATTTCAAACCCTTGCAGCTGGATTATAAATGACTGCTAAAAACATTAGTAATGTTTACGTGCTTTCAATTTGGATGCAATTAAAATATATTTTATCATATGTGTTTCCTTATTTTGTCTGTGGGGACCAGGATGTCTTCAAACTATTCTACCATGTAACTACTAATTTATGCTGCTGCTGTTTAAGGATCCTGGACTTCTTGCCAGCCTGTGAGTCCCTGGTAGGCTATCAGTGATTCAGATAGCTTCATGAGCTCCAGAAAGATTTAAAATAAGTGTCTTTGCTTTTTGCAAAATGAAAGTTCAGAAGTCTGGGGGTTTGGGGTATTTTTTCATAGAACATCTGGGAATTCTAATTTTTACTTTGCCTGAGTAGAAGGAATTCAACTTTCTGTCTGTCTAGTAATTTACAGCAGTAGAGGATATTTTCTCTTTGATTTATTGTTCCAGCCTGCAGTGGAACAATATGCTCTTTTAAACTAGTTTGTGCGCAAGCTTTAAATGTTAACTACTAAGGCCAAACAGACATCTCCAAGTTGAAAGAAGCACTTAAAGTTAGATGCTACTTAAAAATCAACAAAGTGAGATTGATCAATTCAGGTTGTGGTTTGGAAGCAACTGAATTCATGAAGAGTGAAAATTAGCTTGAAAACTCTTCTGTCTGCAGAGTGTCAGCATGAATGGCTTGCCTCAGAAATTCAGAGTTATCAGGGAAGAAGGAGCCCCAGTGCACGGTGTTTCAGAGAGATATCAACACTTGATTCTTATTCTTCTTGGGAAATCCTACTCCATAGAAATGATTTTAAAAATTTAAAAAGGATCACTCCTCAAAAGATTTACTCAATGATTTTTAAAATGTGCCATCTTTTTTTTTTTTTTCAATACTGTGCAAACTAAAACATAAAGTTAATGACCTGCCAAAGTGTAGTGAACGCACAGGACAACCCAAAATGGAGAAGAGGAGGCTGAGGGGACACCTTACTGCTCTCTACAACTACCTGAGAGGAGGGTGTATAGAGGTGGGGGTTGGTCTCTTCTCCCAAGTCACAGGCGACAGGACTAGAGGAAATGGCTTCAAATTGCGCCAGGGGCGGTTCATGCTGGATATTGGGAACATTTTTTTCACCGAAAGGGTTATCAGGCATTGGAATGGGCTGCCCAGGGAGGTGATTGAGGCACCATCCCTGGAGGCGTTCAAAAGATGGGTTGATGTGGTGCTAGGAGATATGGTTTAGTGATGGTGTTGCTTTTTGTTTGTTGTGGGTGTTTATTTTTCATCAGAATTAGGTTGATGGTTGGACAAGATGATCTTTAAGGTCCCTTCCATCCTAGAAGATTCTGTGAAAATAAAATCCTGGTGTTCTGATACTGAATAGTGCTTCTATTCCTTGTACTGTAATTACATAGAGATGCTTACGCTGTAGTTGTACCAATAGCTGAACTAACAGAAGTTTGGATTTCTATCTTAATTTCTTTAGTTCCCATTTATTACTATATTTAATGACTTTGAATGACATTTAAGTGTTTATAGCTAGTTCCTGGGAAAAAGTTGCAGGAACTACAAATAATGGTTTTCACCTTTTGAACTCCATCCTTCTTGGTGTCCCAATGTGATCTGTGAGATACTCATCTTTAATTAAACTAGCATGGCCATTCTGAAGTCTGTGAGAACAGTCATGAAAAATGTACCACAGTCTCTCTCCCTCCCCCAGCTTTGCTGAAGTAAAATGCTGGCTATGCAGACATTAGTATGCACAGCTGAAGATTAAGAAATTTTTAAATACTTCACAAGGAGCAAGGAAGTTTAGTCATTCCTGATTCATTTAATTACCTGGTTCTCCTTAGTCTTGTGGTAGTCCACATCTCACTAGCTGTATAGTCAAATTTTTGGCAACCCATCTAGCAGTAAGTGTAATAGGGAGTTTCTTCTTTCTCCAAAGTGAAAATACAGTTGTCACTACTGAGGATGAAAGCAGGCAGGTTTGCATTGGCCCCAAGCCATGTCTTAAATGACATGGTTTAAGTCCCACGAATGCTTGTCAACTGCTCCACTGCAGTTGGAGGATCAACCTGCTTTCTGCTGTGGAAGCAGAATATTTCATCATTTAGAGTGTCCTGTTAGATGGCACATGGCTGCTTTCTTTTATTATGCATGACTGCAAATTTGAAAAGGCATCTCTTCTACAAACATAGGTGGGAAGAAATTCCATCAGATAGTCAAATTTCTCCAACCTGTTTATCTTAGACAAAGTTTTCCTTGGAAGCATAGTTTCATGACGTAATCAATCAGTGATGGGTATAAATAATATTCATTTTAAGATCAGAACCTAAAGCACTAGAAAAGCCAAATTGGCTTTCCAGGTTAAAAATAAGGCAGATTGAAGTGATGGTCTGTTTAAGAATAATTAATGATGGTATTGGGGAAAAAGAAGATAATCTATTGAAAAATGTTTGTAAAATAAAACATAATATAAAAGTAATTATAATTATGATGTATTAAGAATCCATTACATATTTTTCAAGAAAGAGAAGTTGTGTCTTAGGTACATATTGAAATACTGGACCATATTATCAAAACTGAATCAGGATCAAGAGGAGAGAGAAATACATCTTTGCTTACGTGTGTCTGAGTTTTCTGTACTACAAAGTTGGTGGCTGACTAGTCTACACGGATTGCTAACAACACAGTACTGTTCTTGGAATTTTCAGACACGAATGGATTCAAGGTCATGAAATTGCTGGGACAAAGCTTTTGTGTGGAAATTGCCCCAAAAGTGAGTAAAGTGACTAGTTCTAGGCACCACACAAATGTGAGGAATGAGGTGTGATTTAAATCAGTACGTCTGTTCAGTGGTTTTCTCTACTGATGCAATACTTTCCTTCCAGGAGAGCAGTATTGAGAAAGGGGATACAAGACAGGCATTTCAGACTTGTCTTCCTTTTTGAAATAAAAAAAAAAAAAGAAAAAAGATCACTTGTAGCAAACTTGACTTTCACTGTGCATTCACTGTACTCTCTGTAGTGAAGTGTGGCCCTTTCTCCTCACAGTCTTACTTTTCTCTGGAAATTATGATCAAGGTCTCTTTGGAGAGAGAAAATTCAGTAGGGAGGTAAAGAGAGGAGGAGGTAAGAGTAGATGAAAGAAATACAGTCTAGAAATAAAAGGTATATAGATTGGAAATCCTGGTTAGGATGCTAAACGTTTGTATGTTCTCTTTGTGAGTATGTGCCGTAACATTTGGTGAAACCATTGCCATAACAAAGCCATTGCTATTGATTTCAGTTTTGGTCAGAATTGTCCTCTTTTAGTATCTTCCTTTCTTGTCTAAACCAAGGTGAGACTCTGCTATCTTTTGGTCCCTTTCCCCTGCCTATGTCCTAACAAGCTTATTTAACTGCAGTGTATCAGGATGTGCGTATGTGTTAAGCTGAAATGTGAATACCAGTTCACTGCACGGGGTTGGGTTGAGACTTCTAGGAAGGACAAAAAAATCAAGGAAAAAGCGTTGGACATTTGCGTTGGAAAGCTGGACTTTTTAGTGTGCATCAGCTTAGCATAAATCCTTGCCCGTTTTCCAGACTGTTCTACTGATTTATGTGTGTATGTATGTGCGTTAGGAGAAGCTGAAATAGTTTTATCCTAGACCCAAGGCACAGGTGCCAAAACATGAAAATTAGGGATTAAAGTAATTAAGGAATAAATACCGTTGCGTGGAATAAATCCCATTGTACTGTATTATAAAGCAAGTTATAGTTTGGCCCAGGTATGGAAATATTTTGAAAAGTAATTTGGGTAGGTAAAAGTGTACTGTGCCCCAAACACAGTATTGTTTTACCCCCAAAACCTTCCTAACACTCCTGAACTTGGAGGGAAATATATATTTAAAGGAGTGTGACCAAGCACAAGGAGTGTCGACATAAATTGTGTTTTCTTTTAACTTTGGCAGTTGTACATAATCTTGTATTTAAGCAACGTAATCTTTATGCCAAGTCACTTCAGTTGACTTTGTGTGCTTGAAATACCCATGGGAACCCCTCAGTTCAGCAACAGCTACTGTGTGATGGTCTTTGAGGTGACATGATGCATCTCAGAGTGACATGTTCATCTGGAGGCAGTTGAAGAATTTTAAAAATAAGCTTACTTTTACTTTTTAAAGGAAAATGATCAAGGCAACGGGTTTGCAATTACTTCAGCTGCTTTCGAAAAGTATTATTTTTATATTATCATTTGCACATCCTTCGAAGATGAAAAGGCTTTGAAGTCTCATTTTTAGTCATTATTAATACCTTGCATTTTAAACGATGTTGCTTTACTCTGGAACCATCTCCACTGGATGGTAATAAAAGCCAATTGCAAAATGGAAAGCAGGCTGTAATTTTCTGTTTCTCTTGTTTGCTTTTTCTCTGATTTTTGCTGTTTCTCACTTTTTCTTTTCATATAACATATATCTACCAGGTTAATTAAAAATGATTTCTTTTCTATTCAAGTATTAGTCCATGCATTAAATCTGATAAATATATTGGACATCCTTTCACAAGGCTTGTATCATTATTTCTGCAAATGACAAAAAGTACCATTATTTCTTCAGAGCTTTCTTGAAGTCAGGAATACCTAGCCAGTGAGTCAGAACCACTTCACATTTTGCCTTTTAATAATTTTCCAGTTGCAATGGCTGTCTCTGTTTTTTCTAAACCCCATAAATGTAAAAAAAAGAAAAAAAAATTCTAATTAAGTGAAAACAGACTGAAATGTGACTCATCCTACTCATCAGGGATTGGTTTGCTGATGTAATTTCACTTTTTATGGCCAAAACCTGGGAATAGTTACAACTAGTCTAGGGTGATATTAAGTTTCTATTCAACTAAATAAAACCTCAACACTCTTAAAAAAAGTTTTCATAGAAATTACTTTCTTTCAGTCCTCCTTTCAGTTATTAAGTAAATTTGAGTGTTCCCTAAATCAGTCCTGCACTCCTGCATGTCACATGAACCTCGTATTAGAACTTACAAATCCAGTGGGGATTTTTTGAATAAAACAGCAGCTTTTATACTCCATCAAGAGGGATTCCTAGCAGATGACTGTGCAGCGGCACTAACCCCATTATTCAGGGCAAAGTGAGATTCTGCTTGGCATAATGCTGGATTTCTAACCTCCTTCTGTATTTTCTGGGGAACTTGGTTAAGAGACAGAAAAAAACTATTTAATGTTGCATTGCTTAAGAAGTACACAGAAAGTTAATTTTTTAAAAGGTATAATTTCTTTGGTTCCAAAATGCCTTAGCTCACGATCTCTTTGCTAGCTTTATTATTTCATAAGCCTTGCTGGGAAAACAGACTTTTTAAGTTCTTATTGGAAAAAGGGAGGAGGAGAAGAAGGGAGGAGCAAATAGATTAACATCTGAGAAAGAATTACAAAGCTGTGAAATAAAAGCAGCTTTTGTGACACCACTGTGAAGTGAGTCATGCATTTGGTTAGGGATGCATCGAAGTAGGCCTATGTAGAGGAGACAGCAGGCTGCTGCGGGGTGGCCTGAAGGAGAAAGGAAGAGAATGATTGGCTGTCTGACGAAGAAGGGAAACCTGAGGCAGGTCTGTTGCTTGAAGAAGATGGGATGCTAAAGCAGGGGGATTTATTTCATGTTTCTCCCCTCTTCTAACCCAGCCGGAATTGTCTTCCTTGGAATGTGGAGACCTTTGAATGCCCTAAGCTGGGTACTTGCACTTAGCCTGCACAGGGGAGCTGTCTTTGGAGCAGTAAGTCTTGGCTTTGAGCTGGTCCAGGTGCATTCACAAGGGAGGCACATGCCTCCATTCTCTTTTTTCCTTAGCCCTTCTCCTGCACGCCTCCAAGGTGGAATCTTACTCGTGTGTGTTCACTCATACATGCCTTAAGCTCAGATCCTCTTAGCTGGGACGTTAACCCATGTCCTGCTATTTCACCATGCATCCCCATCTGGCATGGAATACAAGTTGAAGTCATTTGTACAGCATTAGTTGTAGAAATAAAAACTGCAGCTTAGAAATCCCCCCTGGCAAAGTTGGGTAGTTGTGTTTCTCTGCCACAGCCTCCTTTAGCAGCTGCAGTATTCTTTAGTGCCTGATTTGCCAGAAATCAGGATGCATTTCTGCCTTTCTTTTTAGCTGCCACCATTGCTGCAAGCCGGAGTGGAAAGGATACAGCTGGAAAGGAGTGGATGGAGAGTGGAGGTTGAAAGGGAGGTACACAGTGGAAAACAAGGTATGTGTATGGCAAATACAGACAGCAGGTACTTTGTGGGTACACACCATCTCTTTGCTTACATATCGTGTGTTGTTAAACAAAATGTCTTGGGATTCAATTCATACGTTTGCAGAAATAACAAATTAGCACAAAGTTCTGAAATGGAATTTTCTATTCAAGCGATGACTTTCAAACTATTATTGCATGATACCAGATTGCTCACTAGAGAAAAGACAAATGTTAATTGCTATTCATTAAAGTTACTGAGCTGTCCATACACTCTCATAACCCCGCAGATCCTGTCAGCTGCCTAGTTCATAAAATGGAACACATCTCTCATTCACAGAAATAATTCTCTTTGTCAGCATGTTTCACTTTGACAGAAAATTTAGGCATGACTTAATGTCACCTGGGATTATATTAAGAACTTTACCATATTGCTAATAAACGGTATAAAAAAGCAATACCCCACATTTAGCACCTATTTCCTTTACAAAGTAACAATATAGCTCATTTTTGGCAAACATTCTAATACTGTGAGGTGGAGCAGGTGGTAATGGAATGTGAACAGAAATATTATGGCTGAATATGTAATGTATGATGTGCAGTTGGGCAGGGCAGTGGCACGGGGTGGATTGTCAGGAGATGGATTATTGATTCCTAGGTATCACTCCTCAGCCTTGGGGGGGTGTCTAAGATCAGCCTGTGACCAATTTCCAGGGATGCACAAAGGGGCTAGTCATGGTTCCCCTTGTTCTCTGCTTGGCTCTGTCCTAGCCCTGACCTGCTATGAAACCCCTAGCAGCTTTCATAGCAATTTGAAACGATGCATTTGAAACCCTAGCAAGAGGTAAAAATGAATCCTATGGAACATCTGCCAAACAAGGGATCGATTGTGTCTCCAACCCCTTATGCTGCTGCATGAGCCCTTCCTGGCTTTCATCACTAGGTGCAGACGGGAGAGCAGCTATGCTCATGCCCACATCTCCTCTTTCAGAGCAAGTGGGAAGGCTCAGAGAGCAAGAGGCTGAGCCACTCAGAACTCAGATGCACTCTTTTTCAAACTGGCACATGTGAAACTGCCAGCCTGAGTCCCTCACTGTCCCCTAGCAGCGTGTAGACAACTGGAGGAGCTACGACTTTTTGAGCCACAGCTGTCTGCAGCTCCATATCTCATACCCAGAGCTAAGCCTCAAGCTAACATGAGCCCAAAGCCAAAAAAGTTGATTTGTCTGCTGAAACATACTACATTTTTTGCCATTTTAAAATGTAATCTGGCCTACAGTCATAAAAAGCCATGAAAATGAGCAGTCATTCAAGAAGAGGCTGCAGCTGTAGGAGAGTGTTTTGCCCTCAACAAATGTGTGTAATGTCTATTAAGTTTAATGAGACTTACACAGGTGCATTGATGACCGTGGGATTTCAAAATATTTGTGTTTTTGTTTGAATGCTAGTGACTGAATTTTCCAACCCTGGCACACAGCTGGTTTTCTTACAAAAATATCCATCTCAGTTAACTATTTAAACCCGCCCTACACAAAATTATAACACCAACCCATTTCGCAGAGGTTCTGCATTCATCACTTTAAATATGAAAAAGTTAAATTTATATGAATCCTTTGCAAGCTCTTAATTTAAAAGTACATTTGCTTTTAAAGGGATACTGCAACAGTACTACAAGGATATGAAAAGGTATGGGAAATGGGAACATTGAGCTAGATTGCGAAATGACAAATTACTGAAGTGCCTTAGGCATAAATTTTGCTTTCAGAGGTGGAGGAAATAGGTTAATTTTGAGAATTCCAGGACCAACAGAGATAACTTGCAGAAGGATTATGTTTCATAGGCCGGGTGTAGGTCATGAATGTTTGCTAAAGAAGCAGAAGAATATTAAATTTTAGTTATGTCTGTCCTCAATAATATGGATAAATTGACTTTCAAATAAAAATAGGAAAAAAATGTTGAGATCTCGCTTGACAAAATGAGTAGAAATATTGTAGACAAGCCAAGCTATAGGACCAAAGACTGCCAGTAGCCCCTGCATAAGTGTGAGTGAACGGAAGACAGAACTGTTTGTAGAATATGCTTATAGACAGTGGAGAATTATTTCTATGGAGGCTGGTAAGTATCAGAGACTTAAATTTTATTATCACTTAAAGTAATTGTTTTTGCTGTTTCTTTGAAACATTTCACACCGTTATTAGAAAAGCAATATTTGTCTTTGACTTTTCTGACCTTTGCTGACCTCTGTGTTCAGAAAGGGCACTTAGTGCTGGCTTGAATCTGGCTGTGAAAATGTGGCACTAAATAAAGCTTGGAAATAAACAATTGCAAACAGTCTTTAGATGGACTGAAGGATTTTACTGAAACATCCTCTCTTGTGGAAAGTAATGGTCCTTTGGGTACAACACATGATATCTAGAGTTTCAAAAGCATTACAATAAGTACAGAAAGACTAGGCTAATGAAAATGTTGAAAATGATCCACCTTCATGAAAATAAAGGAATCATTCTAAATTATATTCTTTTCTTTCCTATGTAGTATAACTTTGGGTAATGTGTCTTTTTTTTTTTTTTTTTTTTCTGGAGTTCAGATACTGTCGATCCTGTAAAAAGTGAAGGATTCAGCTGTATTCCTGTTTATACAGACTTTTTCTTTGCCAAAGAAAATATTCATCTGTGTGCCACCCTAACTAAGTACTTCCTCTAGTCTATGTGCGTGTTAAGTTCAGCTTGATCTTCTGATGGTCTGTTGTAGCCTAAATGTAACATGGTGGGCTTTTAAAATTCTTTATTTTAGTTTTAACAGCAAACATTCAAATAACCATTACAAGACTATCGTAATGAGAGTGTATTGTGGTCTCATAACCTCAGTCTGTGGTTATGGAGAATGTGAAGGGCTCCATCTGCCCTATTTTTTGTCCACAGAATCTGTATTTCTTTCTTTCACTGTGACATGCAGGTTGTTTGCCTGCAACCATGGTGCAAGTCCTTTTCAAGGAGACACTTGAGCAGGTCGGTGGGCTGTTTCTCCTAGTACTGATACTGAAGCTGCAGTGCAACAAGCCCTCTGGGATCTGTAGGTCCTACCCTTGTTGAAAAGGTTTTACTACACAGTTTGAGAGGGGTTTTTTCAGGGGCTTAAAAATTCTCTTATGAGGGTATAAATAGTGTTCTTAAAAGTCTATGGCACTGAGGAGTAGTTAGGAGCAACTATTTTTTCCCTCCCCTCTCCTCTTCTCTATTTTCTGTATGTTAGAGTACTCTTATAAGATTATTCAGAATAACCTGTCTACAAGCCTGAATCTAAGATTTCAAAAAGGCTAAAAAAAGAAAAAGAGAAGATATATTAAGTAAACTAAGGAAGCCCTGGAGAACGTCCAAGCCCCAGGAATATTTGACTAAGTGCAGGTGACTTTTAAAGACTTTGCCACATCCTTGAGTCAACATGTGCATGGAGTCCCCCCCTTCGGTGGGGCTTGCGACAGTTTTGACAACTATTCCTAGGAGAGTGTTACAAGATAAGTCTGGGGTCATTGTCTAATTCATGACAGGACTTCACCCCTGACATGTAAGTGTTCGCTTTCTCTTCAGAGGGACATTGTCACAGGCTTCTTGAATGCAAATAAATGAGGTGAAGATTTTATATTAAACATTTTCCTTTCGTCTCAGTAGAATAGGGCTAGGATTTCATGGGAGTCTCTTATTCTTGGGTATAATCCTAAAAATAGTTGCAAGAAGCAGATACAAAATCTGGAAAATCCTTTCACCTTCACTAAAAGTGTGTATGAATTGCCACATTTTCTATTGCAAGCTTTATAAGTGTATTTGAAATAATAGTAGATATTTAAAGCTTGTATTCCCGTTGCAAAAGATAAGCTTTTATTAACACTAAACAAAAGTGTCTGTTCCATCCTGCTTGAAAATATCATCCGTGCAATTTAAACTTTGCTCTTCATGGGAGAATCATTGCAGTGTTGAATGCTGGAAGTGTATAGAATAAGTTGAAACAGCATTTTCATCTGTGTTTTCTATCCACTATGAGAGATGTTTAAATATAAGCATAAAAATAGTCAATTAAAATCAAACAGTTTGTTCCTGGTATCCTAAGATCTGTGGAACATCAAGTATTTAGGCCTCTTAATTAATATATGATTGGGAATGTATTTAAGAGACAGTATCATGAAGTCACATTAAATAAGTAAAGCCAAATAATCCTTTCCAAAGTAACCTGAAAGATTGTTAGGAATGCCATAATCAAAATGGTAACACAATATGAGATGTCTCTACCCAACAAGCATGATTACAAAAAATGCAAGTTGTTATTATCTCATACCTATACTTAGTTTTTGTGAATATGTTTTTGCTTGGATTAAGTGAATAAAACTTAGTCCAGTAGGGTTTGAATATATGTGATAATTAGAACTATATAGTAGTGGAGAGGGAATAAAATGGGTACAGAAAGTGTTAAAAATATGAATTTCTATTGCATACCTGCAGAGCAGCCTGTAGCGCTGGGGCTGTGTCTCTTGCTGAGCTGCAGGAGGTTCAGGTGGATGGAGTCTGCTCGCCAGTCTGCTGTGGGACACAGTGCTGCTGGGTGTCTTTCCGTGTGACTGGAGATTTGGTCCAGGGTTCCACGTGGCAAACACCTTACGTGATGGAAATAGGCACAGGGAAAGAGATCTGTGGGTTGTGCCCATGTTTTGTCTCAGGCTTTTTCATACATAGCTAAGTCTGTGTGGGCTTTGCTCTCTGTAGTGGTGTTTAGACTTGATTTGTGTGCTGAACTACTGCAAATGTAAATGAATGTTCTGGGAGAGTTGGAGGAGAGTATATATGACAATGTATGGTACTTTTAAAGTACTCAAATATAAATCCTTTATAAAACCCTTGATTTCTAACAAAACTCCGAATCTTTCCCTGGTATCAAACAGCTGAGGGGAAAAAGAGAAGTCCAGTCACCCACTGTGGCTATTTATCTCTCACTATTTTAAACCAACCTGTTACTGAATAAAGGGTTAGAAGGTGGGGTTGTGTTCGTGTGCTGCAGTGCCACCAAGTTTAAGTACTTTAGCTGCTGTCAGAAATGGTGTAACTAACTGGAGATATAAGGAGACTGTTTATAAGTTTTTACCTACCATGGGAATATTAGGATATAGGGATCTTAGAGAAACAAATAAGTTATGCTACTGAGGAAATGTAGAATGATCTTTAAGAATGAATGACTAATTTTATAAGATGTCTGAGGCTCATCTGAAGGGTAAGAGACTGTTTTCCTGAAATACATCATGAAAGCAATCAGTTGATGCAGAGTAAAACATGCCAGTGACTGCGGAGGGTAGGTATTCCCCCTGAACCAGCCTGTAAACCAGTGTTTCAGCCCATTAACCAGATGGAAACTCTACTTGCTGATGGGTCATAGCTTTGAAAATAAGCCTACCTCGTGAAGGGTTCCGAAATAAAATTTTTAAAAAGCCTTGGTTAAAGTGTTTTTCACGGAAAAAATTAAATGTAAACTTGATTGATTGTTTCTGAGTAAACTATGTTTTCAATTAGCACTTAATCTTTAAAGGCAGTGGGAAAATGTGCTCCACACATGTATTCAAATCATAGTGCAATAAAGCTCATAAAAGCTATAAGATTTTGGAAGGAAGACAGCATGGAAAGGAAATGGAAAACTAAAGAGGCAGAATGAAGCCTTCTCCTAAATAAATGTGTTTTGCATTCTGTATTTGAATCTAGCATAAGTAACCAGGCAACTGTACTGACATTTATCTAACGTCCTGCACTTACAGTTCCAGTAGTGACACCAACCCCCACAGTGCAGGAATTATAGCTCTCTTAGACAGAATTTTTCTTGTATTAGCTTTGTGCGAGTGTGATACATAAATTCAAGTCTTATGTCCTTGTCTTACACAAATGTTGATTCCTTTCTCGCTACTTTTCCTCTGTTATTTCCTTCTGCTGTTGTTATTCTTCCCCTTTCTTCTCTTAATCATCCATAATTCAGTCAATGTTGACACAATTTTATCCTTGCTGCTTCCAAGAAAGAGAAATATTAACATTTTCCATGTCAACAAGGAAAATACTAAAAATATTACAAGGTTTCCTTTTTCACGACTTTTAAAAAATGCTTTCAAATCAGGTTTTATTCATTCTCTGGTTTTCAGTTTCTCACTTCTTATTGTCTGATAGAAGTGGATCCTATTTTCTGGAAGAGGACTCACTTTTGAGAGCTAATATAATCAGTGTATAAATCACATTTTCCTGCTGGAAGAAAAATAATACTGGAAAGAATCTATAAAGGGTATCTAGAATATTCCCATCCTTTAAAGCAGGATAAACCGCATCTACATTATTCCTGACCACACTTCATACAAAAGAAATCAAGATGCACGTGGAAAAGAAAGGCTTACAAGTAGCTGAAGGAGCTATGACTTGACTTGCTAGGGCTGCTGATACACCTATGAGGTGTATGTAGATTTTCTTTTATTGGTCTGGTTTTGCTCCTCCCCTCATAAAAATTGTGCGATTCTACATTCGCAATCTTTTGAGCGCTCAAGAGGCACAGAATGGTATAGTAAAAGATGTCCAGGGACACCAAGGTAGTAAGAATGTGTGCTTGTGCTGAGGGTTTGAACCATAGTTTCTTTATTTTAGTAACAACAGATTGGATGTGGCTGCTGCCACTAGCAGTTTGCAGAAGGGTGTTATGCTCAGTGCTCCAAGTAGAGGGGCCTGCTTATGTATTAACTTCCTTAGTTAATTGAACAGTGTGATGAAGAGATTGTTAGAAAGCGTGAAACATCCATCCTGAGGGAAAATATGAATTCAGTAGGGGAACTACTGCTGCTAACTTCAACAGGGCCGATGTTTCACCATGGTGTCTACTGCTGTGATACGGTACTGAGGATACCTGCCCCAAAATTATTAAACCTGTTTCTTCTTTCTTGTTCTTACAAAATATTAATTAAAAGATACTAAATAATATATTTTAAGAAGATTACCTTATAATAAGTTGAGCAATTCCAGTAAGATAATCCGAGCAAGCTAAGTTCCTTTTGTCATTGGAGCTGCAGGCTTTTACAATTTTAGAGGGTAACTAAAACCAAATATTCTTTGACTATCTGGGACAAAACCAGTATGATTAAAAATGGAGATTTTCTGGCAAATGTAGATTTCATGTATGACATTATAGCAACCATTCACTAAACATCTGCTAAGGCTTTTTTACATGGGAAACAATATCCTGTGTAAATGGATCCTTTCAGTCCTACTTTATAGTGTGTGTAAAGTCACAGGCACTTTGTTTCACATGGATGTAGTAATGAATATGCTTTTGGGGGCCAGGGGTGTGTGTGTGTGGAATTCTTTAGTTTAGTGGCCCTTTCCCCCCAGTCTTTCGCTCCTGAGAAGGGAAATTCTCCTTGGACCCATCTCTGCTTTTTGGCTTGCACAGTGCCTCATCTGCTCGAGGGACTCCCTTCTGCAGACCACCCAGGGTGGTTCCCCCATAGCTCCCTGGCAGCCAGCAGGCTGAGGCTGAGAGCAACTGCTGAAAAAGTCTCATGTTTAAGCTAACAGGCGAATTCCAGTACGTTTGGTTACCTTAAGGTATATCTTATTTGGCAACTTGGTCTGTAGAGCTTGATCGGTAACTAGCTTTCCTTGGAACATTATATACATATTTTTTCCTCTAAGATTAATTTTAAAATAGATATACTGTGAGTAGCCTGGTGATTCTAAAGTCCCTCCTGGAGCGCTGCTGCGTTTAGCCATTCTTAATTCAAATCTGTAGGCCAACTCTTAATTGGCATATAATGTGTATAGGTTTTTTCACATTTTTGTTTTACTAAGAAATAAGATGTAACTTGGGAGCAATGTGGTATGTAAGGCTGCATCCTGAACTTCTTACTCTTGTTATGATTGGTAAGAATTTTGCTACAGGCTTAAATGCTGTATTCCCCAGGCCCGACTCAAATGACTCAGTCAGCTTTGGATATTCCACAGAATTAACTGTAAGGCTGAAAATCAATGCTTTAAAAAAAACAAACACCAAAACAACTGTAATTCTAGGGGGGGAAAAAAAAGCAATTGGACAATGGTGGATAAAATAAATACATAAGATTTTAATCATTCTCTTAATTAACACAATTTAAACTCTAAATGACAGATACAGTATTTTGTTTCCTAGACATGATGTGTTATACTAGGGCACAATGATGCATTACCAAAGGGGGAATTTTGTGCTTGGGGCTACAGAGACCATGTTAAAGCACAGTTCAGTGGTCTGATATCTGTGACAATATGATAAAATAGTTCTACATAGTGTTAGATATGGATTTTTAAATAAAGGGATGCCAGTGAAATGAGTATAAAAGAAATGATGTAGTATTCTTTTAAAACTGTGGATAAAGCTTTGAGATGGCGATTAAGTAACCCTGAGCCTCAATACAGCTTATACCAAGCCTATTCCTAAAAATTGAGGGTTGAAAATGAACTTTCAGCAAAATTCCATTTACAGTTCCATTGATTTCACTGATTCTCCGGGTCAGAAAATGATTAGAGATGTGAATCTGCTTGTTGGATAGGACTTTACTTTTGCATGGACTTTCAATCAATGAAAAAGTAAAAAGTAAACTATCTTAGGGGTCCCAAGGTAAAGGAATTTAATATTTAAAAGAAAAAAAAGTGAAGGCCTCTCATCCGTTTGGGCCTATTTGAATTACAGATTAGCGTTTGTCCTTACTATTTAAGTGGGTAGCTTGCTGTGATCCTTTTATGCTTCCATTTAATCACTTTAAGTTCTTAGGTGGATGAAAACTATCTTGGCCATGAATTTGTAATGAGCAATGAAATAATGATGCTGTTTTTCCTGTCCTAGGTAAAGAATAAATAGCATTTATAGAAGGACTTCATGCAAGACTTTCTCTAATTATTCTTGATTTTTTGCTAAGACCAATGTTGAGTTTAATTTAATTGAAGCATTCTAAAGGAAAGGCTGCCAGTGCGAGTAACCTTATTGAGCTAATTTGGTTTGGAATTCCCATAGCAAAAGCAGATTTACAGTGACTGACATAATCCAAGACGCCACACTAGCAGTTTAAAAGAAACGTATCATCCTGTTTCCTCAAATTAAAACTAACTGAAACAACATTACAAAGTTTGAATGTAACCAAGAAAGATATGTTTCCTACCTCTTCTCTATAAGGACTTCATTTCATTTTTTAAACTTTCCTGCCCAAAGGTTGATGTGAAAATTCTCCTGCAAGTGGGCAGTAACCTTACTGATGTAGCATTGTTTAAATTTCTATCTTATCCTAGATTTTGGTGGATTTCTCAGCAGGAAGATTAGGATTTTGACATGATGTGGTTTGGAATATAGTCCATTTAAGACCTGATTTAAAAGTAATATCATGTTTGTCTTTATATTCTTGCCAGTTTCTGTAGTTGCCTATTACAGTTTCTTATTTTAAATAATGGAATTTTCTGTCCTTTTACTATGTGAAAGACCTGTATAAATCAGTAAGGGGTCTTAAAAGTGCAAAGTGAGCACACTTCAAAGGAAAAGAGCTATTTTTCTCTCAGATTATTTAGTCGTGTTCATTTTAATGGTTAATTCTAAGAAGTAAAACATTTTATGTGGACTATATTCTTGTGAGTTAAAAATGTGGTATGTCACTTTACTGCCTTTTTTTTTTTTAAGATAAATTTGTGATTGAAGAACTTATACAAGGTGGAAATTTCAAACAGCACTCACCATGGATTTAACTGCCTACATAAAATTTGATAGAAACTCTCAGATTGACTTAAACTCACTTTGGTGAAACCACACTGCTTTTGAAAACCTTGCTTGTTTTTGAACAGATACTTTTTGAATTCAAGTACAGCTTGTTATCAATTTCCATGATTCCACTGATTTCCTATTGCTGCTGGAAGGCTGGTCCAGCATCTCGTTTGTAGCAGTTAGCTTGGTTCTTTATATGAAGGCATTTTTTTATCAGCTTGGTAAAAATTACTTTAAAACAGGAGCACTGTCACACTGTATGTAATAGTGTGAAAGGTCATTAAACTCTATTGGAGAGACACCCTCATGCATATTGGACTTTTAATGACTATATGTATGCTTTCTCTGAAGCATCCTAAGATAATAATTGTATTTTCTGACCCAACTTAGAGATTTTGAAAGGTGTAAGCCTGTTGATTATGTTTTAATATATTTTGAAGTCCCTTCACAATTACCTAATAGTATTCCCTAGCTTCATCTGTCTCTCAAAAAGCTCTTTGAATTTTGAGTAACTTTGAATGTCATGTGTGATTTTTAGGTCAGATAACATACAGTCACTACATGTTGACTAAAACATAGGAATTTCACTGAATTTCACTGATTTTTAGAGTTGGAAGGGACCATAGAGATCATCTAGTCCAACTCTCCTGCCAAAGCAGGACCACCCAGACTGGATATCAACAGGCTGGATATTAGGGTGCATTTAGTTACATTTTTTTCAGAGTACTCTATTGTTTCTTGATGTTTCTAGAATTGTCCTAGCTTCGGGGACAGCTGTTGTTTCATGAAGACTTTTTAAAGCATATCATAAAAGGTCACGTACTGCTTTTGTGTGAAGATTTTGCTCTTGTTTTGTTGTTTTCCTTCATTTGATATAAGGATCCTTCAAACTTGAAAGCATCTGGTTGCTCCAGTGTGAAGCATGAAGCATTAGAAAAATGATCTTTTAATCATGTTATGACTTTTTCATCTCCTGGGAATCAGAAATCAGCCACAAATTGGCACAAGACCGTCCCAATTTCAAAGGGTCTCCTGCTAGTAGAAAGAGACTGGATTTGTGTCCTGTGTTTCCAGATCTATTGCTCTACTGAGGTCAACTAGAGAAAGAGGAGAGTGTTCAGTCCTACCCACTCGTGCAGTGGTTCTGTCTAGTAAATTCGGGTTCGTTACATACTGTAAGCTTAATGCGTAACAATGAGTAGGTTGAAGGTGCATTAGAAGGCAGTTGGCTCCAGGAGTCAGGGCCCTGGATTCTTCTCCCAAGGAGTTTTCATCTTGTATAAGTTTTCCTTGGCACGGGAGAGCAATGAGCTCCAAAAAGTCTGTATCTGGCTTTACTTCTACTGAATGTATGACCTTAGGCTAGTTTGCTAAATTCCACATTCCTCTGTTCTTACAGAATCCTAAAAATGATGGAAAAAGTGAAAAACGGTTGGAGAGAAGCTGCTGCATAAATATACAGTATTATTCTATGCAATATTGGTTTCTCTCCTATTGAGAGGAGGAGGGGGAGGTGACAATGAGCATACTTGGAATTATTTATCTGCCCACTCTTAATTGCTTAGTCTGACTCTGTTTACAGTGGTACTAACTAAAGAATTTCTCTCACTTGTATCCAATAGGATGCTATCAAGTAGCTTAGGCCTAGAAGTTAAATTGTTTAAAAGAAAAATGATAGACTTAATGACTAATTACAATGCTTGTAATAAAATTGAAAACGTCTTTAAATGCACAACCATGGTGAAAGGAAAGATTTTTAAGGAGGCATAAGGGAATTAATTACCTAGGCAATTTAAATCATTTTCTATTCTCTGTTGTTCATCTGTTTTGGTTATATGGCATAATTTTTTGGTGCGACCAAGGCACCTTTTAGGTATTGCTGTAGGAATCTCTCCAAAGGAGAAACTTGAGAGGGCAGAGGGTACCTTTCAAAATCTCTCTGACTCCTCAGAAAAAGGTTCCACTGGAAATGGTAAAAGGGGTCTACTGTTCCTATTCTGGTGTTTTTCTCAGACATAATGATGGTAAGTCTCATTCTTGCTGTGAATACACAAGGAATTTACCAATCTGCTGCAGACTTAAGACCTGGGGAAATAAGTGTGAGAACTTTTTATCTAATTTTGAAGAGACAGTGACTATAAAGGCAAGTTTTACCAGTGTGTGGCCATTTCTATGATTCTGTGGTAGAGTCTGAATACCCTGTGGTTTCATTGTAGCTTTCCCCAGGCTGCAAGGAGGACTTTCAGCTGTGAGTTTTCTGAGCAGTTATCGGCTTTATTATAAGGAATTTCACATAAATCCCCTCCAGTTAGTAGCATATAACACTACTCAAAACACTGTCCATATTCTCAGTGCCTTTCTCCTCCTAAATCATAAGTATTAATATTTCTGTACTTCATACTGTAAGCGACAGGTTACCTCCAACTATGGGAATCCTTGTGTAGTGTGTTTTTTGAAATGTGTTATTTTCCTTTTCTAATGTATATAGTGATTTTTGCATTGTGTAATTTTATGTGATGATTTAGCAATGGCAGTGGGGTGGGTTATGGCTGTAAGCTTTCTTGTTTGCTGCTCTCATAACTAGTGTGCGTATAGAACAGTGCAAATGGCAAAGGTCAGAACTGGTTCTAAACTAGATATATCATCTATATCACCCGATGTTTCTAGCCAGTGTCAAATAACCTCAGCTTTCCAAGGGAGATTTCCTGGGGTTCTGCTGAAGTATGAGATGTAAAACATATGACTTTTGAGACTTGCAGGCCGGTGCAAGTACTCATGAACCTGTCAAATCAGAATTTCACCTATGGCTGGGCAGGTTAACAACTGTTAACTTTTGTTTTTCCAGTTCTGAGTTTCTCAACTGATACTTACCAACGATTATGGTTGCTTTTCAAGATAAAATTGCAGCAGCTTGCACAGCTTCAATTTTTCTGTTCTTTCTCACAGCTACCACTCTTGAGCAACAGGGACTGTGGGGTATTACGCTCCTGCAGTGAAACCCTGTAGGGGTTCAAGACTGCTTTGTGCAAGAGAACAGGGAATTTTGATTTTGTTCTCTTTCAGCATATTTTTATCTTAATCTCTGGGTTTGGTACTACTAGAGTAGATATGATGTAGCATTGCAGTACTGTACCATTTCTTGGGTTCTTCTGGGCACGCTGCTCTTTTGAAGAGACAGAAGAAAACTTCACAGGTTTTAGGATATTGTGTCACTGAGAGGTGCTAAATCATGCTATGATAAGCGGAGTGGGCTAGTGTTGCCAGCCTGCACAAATCCAGGCAGAGAGCTTTACTTCTCACCTTATCCACTTCAAATGCAATTGTTTTCAAGCTGAAATGCCTAAAGATAGAAGACCTCCCAACAGATGAATATGCATTTCCCTGCAGCAGGTATGGGCGACCCCAGTCCTTAGCAAATGGGGGGATTAGCGATGGAGCTCTGCAGACCATAGAAACACTGTGGGAAGAAAAAAATCTAGCATCCCACTCCCAGTTGCGAGTGATCCACAAAAGAGAGATTTACTTAGTGCCCATGCTAGAATGCTAATTAAGGTGCATTGTTAAGGACTAAATGCAAGGCTGGGGCTTAGGTAGCTTTCCAGTTGTCAGGGAACAGAGGTGGAGAATTTTGGAGAATTTGGATTGTCATTCTGCTATTAGAAGTGTAGAGCATCTTCCAGAGGTTTGCGATAGTCTTCCCAACTGATAGGACAGTAAATATAGAGTATATTAAGCATTTGAGGAAAGATTATTCAAGAAAGAGTTCACTGGAGAAAGATTATTCCCTTTGGAGGGGGAAAAGACGTTTTTTTTACAGGTTCCTGAAACAAGCTGCCTTGGTAGTTCTGTGGCCCCTCTCAAGGGGCTGGAGTGGTGTTTGGTAATGCAGCTACAGCAAGGCAGGGGAACAGTTATCAAGGGAGAAGAGGAAATCCTCCTCTCGGCAAGCTGGAAAGGATCAAGTTCCTAATAAGGGAATCAGCTCCAAATGGGGCTATACCCTCCATTCCCAGGAAGTGTGGGCTGGGTGTGTTAAAGGCAGAGCTTTCTCTTCCTGACGGCTTCTTACAGAGCTATGCTTTGCTTTCTTAATAAATGGTCCTGACACAGCACATGCACTGCACAGCAGCAGGAAAACATCCCGCAAGTGTACTCTTACTCATACAGAGAAAAGTTCAAGGAAGAGCGAAGCCAGCTCTGATTCGGTTATTTACCATCAATCAGACTGTTGCTTGGCAGGGAGTGGATGATTAGGAGCCCGAACGAGCTGAAAAGGGGCAGGAAGAGAAGTGGAGGCAGCATTCTTCCTATTTAAAGCTGCATTCCCTGAAAGGAGTGCTAGCAGACTGCGCTGGAGCTGGTGCTGAAAAAAAGGGCCGGCAGACTTTGTCCTGGAACTGATGCTGAAAGACTCCCCAGCTGCCTTCATGGTGCTAAAATAACCTTACGTTTCTGCGCTTTCTGCTGCTTGGGAGGATACATGTCTAATATCTAGGCATGATGGCAATCTGGGTACAAACGAGAACTTTTTTCATCCTTGCTGCTTTATTAGGGCGATTTGTAACCATAAAGGCGCAAGAAGAGGAAGAATATGACGGTGGTGAGTTTCTCTCTCTCTCCCCCTCTAAAAACATAATATAATAATCCCCCCTCTTTGCATGCAGTGTGCTTATTGTGTGATCTGGCTAATAAGCAGAATAGAAAAACCTCTGGGGTAGAAGAGTAACAAGACTTTTGCTCTTATAGACTGAGAAGGGGGCAGCGAGGCTTGTGCTTTGGGCTTCTGAGCAGGAGAGAGAAGGAGGCTTTCAAAGCCGGGGTTTTGCGGCGCTGGGCACGGAGAGCGGGAGGAAGGATGGATGATGATGATGATGGGACGCCGGGAGGTGCCGCTGGGGCTGGGGCCACCGGGAAGTTTCCAACAAAAGAAAGTGCCGGGGACGGGGCAGCCGGGCTGGGAGAAGTAAACACAGCAGCCTCGCAGGGCGGAGTCGTTTGCGCTGGACTACATCTGCTTTCTCACATTCTTTGTTTCAGAGAAATACAGAAACGTGGATTTCCCTTTTTTTTTTTTTTTTTTTTTTTTTTTTTTTTTCCCCTCTCCTCCTTTCTTTCCTTCTCCGTCTCCTTCCTCCCCCGGCTCTTGCTGGAGGGGTTGTCTGACCCCCCGGGGCAGGCTGCGGTGACATACCGCCTTCCCCTCGTCCCGTTCCGCGCCCCCCCTCACCCCGGGGGGCTACTTTAGCGAAGCAGCGGAGGTTTGTAGCTCTCTGAAGGGCAGGAGGGCTGGCAAGCTGCGTACCTGACCCGTGTAACCTGAACTTTCTTAGGCTGCTTTATATCCGTTTTTCTTTAATATCATTTCAATGCCTCCGAGAGAGAAGAGATTGATGGTCAGGAGAATGCGTAGCGATTGCGCTCTTTCATCAGTCTGGATGGATGTCGTGCTGTATGTGGGTTTCCTGAAATGTGAGCAGACTGGTTGTGGTGGGACAGTCCGTAGCTATTGTACTCCCGAACATTACTTCCTGGGCTTCTCACGTGTAACAGTAGCTTGTTTTCCAAATAGTGCCCGACAAAGGGACGAGTACGTTACCCGACAATACAAGTTTGCAATTCTTTTCTCTTGTATTTCAAAGTGTTCAATTTTTCTCATAGCTGAACTTCTCTGGTAATATGATGCATTGCACAAGTGAGGAGGAGTCAAAGCCTGATGAATAAAACACTGCAATAGTTTGGAAACTTTTGTTCTGCAAAGCAAAATGAGACTCTCCTGACTGTGCACAGCTGTGTAAGAAGTCCCGTAGAGGGGGCACTTTGTATAAACTCGGGAGTATAATTCATATACTTGTCATAAAGGGAGACATATATTATACATTTTTCATATATATATAATAACAAAGAAAACACTTCTGAAAATAACGACTTCATCTATTTAGTAAAAATGATAGCTCTTTTTTTTTTTTTAAGACAACTTTAATGTGAGATTTTTATGGGGTTAAGTTATTATGTGTCATTTACTAGTTTGTTGCTATTATGGAAATTATGGGATGAGCAAGTACTGTAGCAACACGTTCTGGGATGTACTTCCCATAAGCTGATGGCTGAGGAAACTCAGAGGTACGTGGTAAGTCAGAGAGCAAAATACATTGTCATAAATTAGTGACATCTGTTTGCACTTACTTCACATTCATTTTCCTGCTTGAGAATGTAATAGCTTTTGTCTACCATACGTATGAGGAAGCTGCTTCTCCAATGTCCATTATATTAAAAATAAAAAACAATCCCTCCCCCTCACAAGCTATTTGAGTGTGGTGTGAGGATTGGTGCACACTGAGGAAGAGGAGGGGGGTACATCCTACATGTTGGTCTGATTTAATTGCATAAACAAGGGGGTTTCAGTATTGATTTAGTTCCTGACTGCAGCCACAAATGCTGCAGAATAGGGAGGTTTTTACCTTTCATCTGTCTTGGGTTTAGTACTTGTGCAGTAAGACCAGTGTACAATGTATTGTTCTGCAGGTGATTTTGTCTGTACAGCTGCTTCACTTCTCCCCATTGAGTTGGTCAAATGTGTCACCTGGACATAGGTGCTACAGTAAACAAATATTGGAGGTATCTGGAGAAGCAAGGAAGGCAATTCAGGAAGCTTAGATTAGAAAAAAACTATCAGACTTTCAGAAAGTACTTTTAGCAGTCATTTTTCATGCCAATCCTAAAAAAAAATGAGAAGGATTTAATACTGGTTGTCAATCTCAACCACAATGAAAGAAAGAAATAGCTTTTGCAGAAGTATGTTACAGAATTTATCACAATGAATGTGGGTGATATTGATAGATAAGTTTAATAAAGCAGGTTAAATGATTTCATTTTTTTTAACAAAAGAGCTGTAATGTTTCTTTAAATCAAACGTACTGCTTAACAATTTTTTTTTGGCACTTAGCATTGCTGTCCTTTTAAGCAATGCCAGTTTCTATATTGGTTTTTTTTTGTATTCTCTTGGAATCATTGTGGGTTGATCTGTTTTGCTCAAGAGCACTTGGCCGGTGGTGCTATATAGTACACGCACTCAAAATGCATGTGAAAGTGTGAAAAATGGACACTTTCAAACTTAATGCAGCAGAGTTGGTAAATTTTGAGACTGGCTGTTTTAAATCTGCTTATTTAAAAGTTATTTAGGAATAAAGTCAGCACTGCAAAATCCTAGAAAGACTAAAAGATCCTGTTTTTAACTTCTGTGTAGTGGCCTAGACTAGTTCAGAAATGCGGTAGGGCCAAAAAGATGGCTGAAATTATGTGCTGTTTAAGCACTGGAATACTTGGAAGCCCTGAACCTTTGATGTAGGGATTTTCTCACACTGTATAATCTTTCCTCTTTCCTTAGGACTGAGGATAGAGGAAGCCACAAGCAGAAGCTGTGCATGCTTCTGGGTTCCTTTCCCATCCAGTTGTGACTGTAAATGCGATTGCTTTCTTTAAAAAATGTTATTTAAAAAAACTAGAAACACACCTTCAGTGGAAAATCTCGGTAAACTTGAATCGGAACTGAAATTGTGGGAACCACCTCCTTCAAGAGGATTTGTCGGCGCAAATTCCATGTGGGCATGGCAGTAATGGTCTATTGCCACCATTATTGCCCGTATTTCTCACTGCAATCCTACACTTGCCTTTAGGTTCTCATTAGTTTGTGCAACACACCCCTCCTTGCCTGTGAATTGTGTGGTGATTTATCCTTCCCTGTCCCACTCTTGTGGTGTCAGCCCTACTTCAGCTGAGATCAGTGTGAAGCCCTAGTATTGATTTTAATTTGCCTTGTTGCACAGTGTGAACAAGTTCAAACAACGGTCTTGCCATTTGAATTCATTTGACTTCCTTGAATTCCTGAGGTCTTTCACTTTGTCTGGAAACGGTGCAAAGGAGAGAGGAGAATGGACTGGCCTTAACGGGGAGACAGAAGCAGCTGAGCTGGTTGAATGGGGGCTGTTAAATGTGTCGTTTATCCCCTCACTTATATTAAATACATTATCTTTAGGGAGAAAAGAGGTTACTATGTTGCACAATCTCCTCACTGGGAGAGGTGTTGGGAGTATGAAGGGAAATTCTGCTGTAGCTATGCGCAGGTAAAAGAATTACTGAGCCCTCATGCCTGCCTAATGCTTCTTTGGTTTTTATGGGTCTTTCATTTTTGTAAAGAATCCTCTAATCTGGAACAGGCTGCTCAGGGAGGTTGTGGAATCCCCTTCTCTGGAGATTTCAAGACCCGTCTCGATGCTGTCCTGAGTAACGTGCTCTAGGCAAGAGGTTTAGTGCGGGAATTGGGCTAGATGATCTCTAGAGGTCCCTTCCAACTCTGACAATTATGTGATTCTGTGAAAAAAACACCCAAACAAAACACCGCCAAAACTCCGTCTTGCTAATTCTTACATTTTTAGTGAGGATTTTATGATCCTTTATTCTTTCTTTTTTTCCTCCAAAGTTCTAGATCCCAAGATCATGCACTTATATGTGTACCTCTACTGTCTAAATGAGAAAGTGTGCACGTGTGTGTCTGTGTGCGTAGGTATCTATGTTTGTGGTTTAACCATAGCAAATAACTCAAAAATAGAAGTGATTATAGCTCTAAACAAGCAGAAAATGGGAATCCATTATTTATTTCAGAAAAGTCACAGTTCTTTGGGGACAGACTCATGACTTCTGAATATTTGTGGTTGGCTCCCCTGCCTGTAAAAGTGTGGGAAGGAGACTCTGCACAGAAATTTCCATTACAAAAGTCCTCAAGAAGATTCCTCTTGCTCGGACTGAGTAAACTTTTGCTCAAAATTATGGAATACATAAAATTGAGGGTCATGTTAAGCTATCCACATTAGCTTAGTTTTTAAGAAAATACTTTGTAGTTGAAGAATAATTGTGTGCTATGGTTGTTAGTGTAGGCAATTTTTTGCCACAATGTTTACAAATATAGATTATTGCTATAGAAACCAAGTGGTCATTTCATGCTCTCATTCACATTTTGGCACGCTCGCACTCAATTTCTTGGTGAAACCCTTTCATCTTTGCAATTTGTTTCAATATGATAACATTCTCTCAGGTTGATTTGTTCAAGTAAAACATTGCAGGATCAGTCCTGTTTAACAATAATGTATATTATACAAATAAGCCTTTTTCAATTTGTGAGCTCTTTAGAAGTTTTCAGAAAAAAATAATTGTCCACCCAAATCCTCACTTTATTATAAATTTACTTAGGAAGCCCCTGCTTAGGAACAGCATTTGGTGTTTAAGTAATATTTACTATTTCTATCTGGGTCAACTGGAAGTTACAGGATTTTTCTGTGATTAGAATTAGAACCGGTCAACTTACTGCACTACTTGAGTTTTGGTGTTTTTTGAGAAAAGGAACACAGGGATTCTTGTGTGTACGTGTGGGGAAGCAGAAACTCCGAAGGCAGACCTTCATGCAACACTATGATCCTTTAAAAAAACCGAGCAGATGTTCATGGCCTGAGTGCAACTATTTTTCCACATTCAAAAAAAGGCAACGAACTCAGTGCCAAAAAATAATAAAGTAATAATAAAAAATAGTCGAAATTCCAACTGGAGGCATGTGATCTATCCTTATATGTACACTGATTGTTTCATCCATGTTTGTCTTTGTGACCCTGCACATTTTTGTGTATGAGGTTGTAGTGATACAAACTTTTTTCTCAAAAATTCTTCCTAGAAAGAACAAATCAAAGTGCTAATCCAATGGATTCTCAGCTGGGTCAATGAAGAGAGACTGGCCTTGCAGTTCAAGTTATTTTATAGACAAAAGAACCTATTCTTAACTTAAGGCACAGGGAGAAAACAAGTATCCTTTAGTGTAAAATGAATAAATTAATCAGATTAACTTGGAATTTCAGTTTTTGACAAAGGATTCTTGGAGTTGGAACTTTCAGAGCACGAGGAAAGATTGTTGCACTTGCTGCTTGAAATCCCAAACCTCAACAGACTCACCTTGTTAAACTGCCCCTCAAAAGCCCTGGTGAGACTGTCACATGTAGAAGGTCAGGTATAATTTGAACTGGAATGTCTGATGCATTAATTCAAAGCGTAATGAGAAGGGAATGAGGAAAATGTGTTTCTTTCAGTAGTATAAAGTAAGTGTTCTTCAGTTATTCAGGAAATCTGGTACTTTCAAGCTGGAGAAAAATAGTTTATAAGTCATGTAACTCTTTGAAGATGAGAGATGACATTGTGTAATCAATACATTAGGTGTGTACAAATTATGCCTTTTCTCCACAGTTTTTCTCGCAAATTATGTTCTATGATTTATGCTTTTCCTGACTTAAATTCTGAGAAATGTGAAGAGTTAGTGCTGTTGCTGAACTATCAGAAAGGCTAAAACAGGGATACTGTCTCTAGGAAGTGACACAACAATTTGTTCGTATAAATTCTTGTTTTATAGCTTGACTTGTGGTTATGAAAAAAAATAGCACACAGGAAGCTTTGGATGCTGATAAGCCCTCAGTGCTGTGGTAATTAAAATATCCAAACTGTTACTTATAATTATCTTTTCTGAGTAAGCAACATACATTTTTCATAGCCTGCTGTGCTGTCTTTTATTCTTGTAGTGAGAAACAATTCCATCATTCCGCAGTCCCACCCGCATTTGCTGCGGAAGGGTCATGTGTTATATAAGCACGAAGACTAAGAATGGTTGTCAGAGAGCCAGCGGTGGGATGCTCTCTGTACAGGGAACTCCATTCATGAAGACCCTTGGGATTCCGTTGTTATTAACTGCTGAAGATAGGTCTTGTCTTTGGAGAGCTGGTCTAAGGTTGTTCCTTGGCCATGCTGCTGCCGGCTGAAACTTGATTGGCGTTTTGGAGAATTTATATTTTTTTGCAGCTTTTAAAATAGTACAGTTGGGAGAATGATATAATAGAGTAGGTTTTTTTTACTGAAAAACTTCCACTGTACTTTGTGTCTCCACTAGTTTTCATTTACAGCCCTTGGACTATGTAACAGCAGCATGGGAGGACTAAATAATTAATTTGAATCTCTGTGCCCCTGTTCTTTGGATAATGTGGCTGAATAGAAACACAAGCAGTTACTCTGATACTGCTGGCAGGAATTCAGAGTTTTGGACATGAACTCATTTAGAGTAGGAACAGAAGAGTAAACTGTCACACTGAGGCCTGTTCCCTGCTGTGCAGTAGATGTCTGGCTGAGAAGGTCCCTACAATATCTTCTCCAAATACTCTTTGGTCATGAAATGCTTGCCAGCATCCTTCAGCAAGCTGACCATCCGAAGTGAAGGAATAATGGTACAATGACAGTGCAGTGCATGAAGAGGTTAAGGGAGAGAACTAGTATCATCATGAGTCTGTCCTGGCCCAATTGCTCCAAAATTAATACTGCATGTTAAAATGGTACTGAAAATACAGGCTGAAAGCCAGGAAGAAACTGTTCCTCGTTTGCGGAGAAGTCCTGTCACCTGTCCCTGGATAGCTGTGTTACTACAGGTAATGTCAGAGTTTGTGCTGAGTTTTATTTAAAGCCGTCCTATCTGTCCCAGAGATCACAGAAGACCTTGATTTATTTATTTATTTATTTTAAAAATCACTTACCAATTTGAGGTCTCATGTCTCATCTTGTTAAATATCCCAGTAGGCCAAGAGAAAAATATTAAAGGAAAACATTAAAGCAGAAACAGTGAATGGAAGCTGACTTGCTTGATTGCCTGTTTTCCACTCAACTTCTCTTAAATATTTTCTCTACAGGGTTCTACCAAATCTTTTGATGTAATGAAAATGTGATGTAATACTGCAGTGATTGCTATCCTATGGTAATTGTTTTTGTCTCATTTTCTGTCTATTTTAAAGTGGTTCTTTCCCTCAGCTGCAGTTTTACAAGTACTGAACCTCGTATTCAGTGCCTGAGTAACAGCATTCCATGGCACGTTGTTGAGATAAATAATTGAAATCTCACTGGCAAGAGGAACTTCCTTTAGACTAGGATATATGATTAGTTTTATTAAGCATAGGGACAATTTAGCCATCTTTAGGCTATTAGCACTATTTTGGGGAAATCAAGTTTCCCTGAATTATGAGCATTAGGTTACCTGAATTATGATTATTGTTAAAAATAAATATGTATTCCTTTTTTAAGAAAGTGTGATCTATCCTTGGCATTCTCATTTACATTATTGATGAGCCTCCTCTAAGACTCCTGGGGGTTTCCTGAAATTCCTCGTCTCATCAGAAAATGATAATATACTTTAATGTCAGTTATCTTCACGTGTGTCCTAGTCCCAGTGGTAGTGGTGCTTTGAGCAAGGAGTTAAGGTCAAGAAAGGAGAGCATTCTCTGTGGTAGCTGTGACCAGGCCCATAGAAACCTGCCAATAAGTCAACTAATATGGAGATTAACCACTGAGGGCTCCAGCTAGCAAAGTATGTTGTGGTTCTGGGGTTGTCCTGGCTCAATGTTGCCTAGCAGCATGACTGCTGATACGGATCTGGCTGAAGGTGTCTTTAGCTGTCAGGTATTATTTGTACAAGGAAAGACCATTTATTATAGTTTGGGAAAATGCATCATTTATTCATCAAGCTTGAAAATCTATTAGACTTCATGTCTTTGGACATCTGAACAGATCTTTCAAAATATTTTGGGGGTCAGCCATCAGCCTTGCAGATGGTACTGTAGCAACTATGTGTCCCCTAAGAGAGCACTTTAGCCTCATTCATTATGTGTACTGTAGAATTATAATTTACGTGGCTGCTGTTACAGGAAAGGACATTGTGGAGTTCCCCCACTGATAATTTTAAAAGGCTACTGCTTGATTGCTTTATGCTGTGTTGATGTAAAAGCATTTGACTGCTTGTAAAGCATTTGGTTTACTGTCTTATGAAATCTTAAAGTTAGTGTTGGCTTGAGTGTTGCTGTTGTGAGTGGTGAGAAAATTAAAGAAATGTATGTGCATGATTAAGAGTAATGTATCTTTATTGTGGATGAAATCTCATGGGTTTCACAGACTTCTGTAATCTAGATCAGGAAAGAAACAGGATATTAATGAAATTCACAGATGATAGTGAGGAATGAAATACCTCACTAGGCTGGAGTGATGGTAACAACAAAAGAGTTTGTGTTGTGCTCTGTGATCAGAGGGGACTAAATCTAAGGATGCTGTTCTTTGTCACATAGTAGGACTTGGTAAAGAAAAATATAGTTCTTATGACTCATTAGGCAGAAAAGCATGAGGAAAAGGACAAGAGGCTTTTGTTCATCCTTCAGTGATGAAATCCAGCGTTGGCCTAAGTGGTAATATATGGGAGGAAAAAAGGATGGTAAAATGGAAAATTAGGGGACCCAGACTTGAATAGGACAGATATTCTGAGCACTGAATATCTTTTATTCAAGGTTTTTGCCATGTGCATGCCTGCCAGACTGAATAATCCTCAGTGTGTCCAAAGCTCTAAGAAAGGAAGATGAAGGAAAGCAAGAGGCAGAAACCTCCACAGAGGCATCAGGTGTGAGGTGGAGCTCATACCTCTCAAAGAGCCCTTGCTTCTCTGTAACTGAGGCATTATTGCCCTGTCATGACTTCAGGCTGTGGAAAAAGAGTGGAAATAGCTTGCATTTTCCGCTGCTTTAGAGGCACAGACAGAAAGTAGTATCTCTTTTCCTCTTTATTAATTTTCCATTGAAGAAGTGACTACTTCTATTACAAAACCCCCAAGCCCAACGCACCCTGTTGCATGCATTGAAAGTCTATTCATTTCTAAAAGAAAGGGTAATCAGCTTCTTAGCTTCATGATGGAGTTAAAGAACCTCTGATGTTGAAGGTGTATTTTCTTTAACTCATTCAGAACATGGAATAGCCTTTCACATGCTGTATATCAGCTTTGGCAGTGTTTCTTTAGGCATATGAGGCATTAAAACAATGTTTTTGACAAAGGGCTTACAGGACAGAATTGTTGCATTATGCATACTCTTTATCTTGTATCACACAGCATCTGATTTGTTAGCCAACCTGTATTTTATAAAACTGAGCCCTTAAAACCAGCTTGAATTATCTGAGTAGCGAAGGGGAATGCATGTAGCAACATTGTCTGAAGACACGATTAAGACTTTCATAGACCCAGTATTCAAATCATAGCACTTTGATGTCATTTGCAGGCAGATCATACAAAAGACTCCCATTTTTACAATTGAAATCTCATTTTGTCTGTTAAGGACTTTTTTTTTTTTTTAAGAAATCGTAGTAAAAAAAAAATCTATTTCAAATTGCATGCAGTAGGAAAGAAACACAATTCTGAATGTAATGTATTGTTCCATATTTATTTTAAATATCTGAATTTAGAACTCTCAAATCAGGAATGTTTTGGGCTGTAAACCTACCAGTATATATGCTTAAACTTTTAAAAGAAATTAATGTGTGTTTGTAACTTACTGCATGTTAAATTTTAGAATAGTGTAATATATAGCGTGTTAAATATGTAGTGCATTTTATATATATTATAGTGTGATGTCTTAGGGCATCAGACATTCTCACTGTATGGGAACTACACTGCGAGGCAGACACATCTCGCTGGTGAAAGTAATGGAGGATGATTTCCAGATGTTTAAATGCTTGTTTTGGCAAGAGTGAGAAAATACTGGAACTTGCATTGGCAGCAAAGCAAGGGAAGAACCTGATGTAAGAGGCATCAAGCCTGGCGACAAGCAAAGCAGAACATGGAAAATGGAGCCCTGTGAGGAAGGAAGAGCCAACACAACAGTATGGCTGCTGTGACAGCGCTGAATATTGGAATTATACTAATGACTGGCAGAGTGCCGGAAGCCTACTTCAAAAAATTAGGATTGAGGTTAGAAAAATTGTCCTTGGTTTTCTTTTTTTTTTTTCTCCTCTTTTTTTTCTTTTTCTTCTGATTGAAATGTTTCCTTGTAGTGATAGAAAATCGTATCTAGACCTGGATACTGAGATTGAGTAGCTTGCCTATGCTTTAATTGTATGTTGTTACTGTAAAGTGCAGGACCTTCCTATGTATTTGTGCAGTGCTGAGCACAAAGCACCCTTGATATCAAATGGAGCCTTGGGGTCCTACTGTAATATACATACTGAGTCATCGTGCTAATAATATATTTCTTGTATTGCATAGATTTTCATGATGAATAGCTGACTAGATTCAGAAGTGGAGTCTGGCTCCTCAGCAACGAAATCTCTAGACAGTGAATCACATAGACTGTTGCTTGCTGTAAGGTTTCAGTAAGCACAGTTCTCTGTGGGGTTGGCCTTTCTTTTACTGTACAGACCAAAACTTTGCAGCTTTACCACATTGTATCACAGTGTTCGCACTTCTTGGGTTTTTTTTAGGTTTTTGGTGGGCAGGTTGGGGTAATGGGGAGAGAAGAGTTAAATCTGGATCTCTTTGGGCTGTGCACGTTTGCTCTTCTGAAAAATGCTGAGGCCAACCAGTGTGAATTGCACTGCTCTAATTCTTATTAGTGATATCTTTCTAATGGTTTTAAAATTGAGGATGCAGAGCACTTACTTCTTTGGGGTGTTTTTTTTTGTATGTAGTTTTTTTTTTTCTTTTTTCCAGCTGTTCTCTGCTTCTTTGAGCCTTTTCTGGTTTCCTAGGAAACTTCTGCAGGATGGAATTTGTCTATTTTACAGGCACCGTGCAAGATAGGCACTTTATTTTGTTTGTGTTTGAATGTAGTGAACACAGAAAGTAAATATTTGGTGATTCAAATCTCTCATTCAGCAGACTGCTTTAGAACGTAACTTGAAGCACATGAATAGCCTTATTTCTTGCAAACTATATCTAGTTTGTTTGCCCCTTAATGAATGAAAACTTCGATTATTTCAGTTTTTCATTTAAAGGGCAGCAAAAACTGTCAGGATCTGTTAATCTGAAGTAAGAATTACTTGTAGGAAAAGACTATCTTAGAAATCTTTTATCAGTTGTACTGGAAAATGTTAAGTGCACATAGACATTATTTTCATATGAGCAGTTTTTAAAATCTATTATCACTGGAGTATTAGAGCTATGCAAACTTTTTGTAATCATCCCCCAGATTAATCCATGCTGCGTTTTGTTATCTTTTTGCACAAAATCACTTGATTTTGACTGAAGGTTGCTTCCAGTCATGAGTAAACGTCAGCACACAAGCACAGCCCAGTTTCTGGTTTCAGGGTGAACCAAGGGAATCTCAGTGGCTTTGGTTTGAGTTGGCTCTGTGCTCAAATGTGACACAGGAAAGGTCCTTGTGTCATCTCAGTACAAAAGAACAATCAAGTTAAGGTTTTCAGGATTCTAAAGATAATCCATGAGCTATGTATGGTGGATAACTTGTGGTAAATTTTATGTGAAGCTGTAACATGTTCATTAAAAATGCAAGTTTGGGACAGAATGAAGCATGCCTAATGACACATTTGGTGTGTATAGCATCCTAATCTGTAGTTCTGCCTGTAAGAGTGTTTCAGGAGCCTTAGGCTGGAATGATAGTCAGTATTTGGGGATGATCCCAAGTGTCTCTTCCAACCTAGATGATTCTATGATTCTATGTGTCTGTGCCTGGAAAGGGGAGGCTCCTATGGTCCTGTTTTGTAACAGGACACAGCTGTAGCTTAGTCTAAGTCCTACAAATGTTAGTGAGTGTTGACTCAATGCCATGAGAAGAAACTTTCTGGTGTGATAGTTCCCCGCCTTTGTCTTAGTGGGACAGTAACCACAAGTGAGCAATTCATGATACACATACAATTTTAAAATGCCATGCGAGGGAGCAAGATCCTGCTGCCCTTCTTCATGTCTGCAGCAAATGTCCCTGCTTTCAAATCCAAAATTACTTCATTGATACTACTTGGGAAATAGAGTTCTCTTGAGAAAAGGAGTAAGCCATTCTGCTTTTGCTGCCTTTTTTTTTTTTTTTTTTTTTTTTTTTAAGTCTACTTATCCCATGGATTAAATGTTTAAGCTTCTGAAAAAAAGAGTCTGGAAATATACCTCAAATGCATCACTGCTTGTGAGATAAATCTGGTCTGGACTGAAAGATGATGAGTTGAAATGAAAGCATGCACTGTTGGATAGTATTTTTATCCAGACTTACTAGCCATCAACTGATACTCAAATGAGCTGGGGCAGTCTTAGGATCCAGCAGTGTATAACTTCATCAAATAGTTGCTGAAGGGCTTTGATCTTGGAGAGAGCTGTAAGACACTGCAGCAGTTATTGTCATGAATTACAGTATAGGCTGTCTTGAGCCTATGTGTAAAGGCCCTTCTCCAGTTCGTCCTTTCGTTTTCACCCTCACACAAGAAAAAGGGTATGGATTTAATGGATCCCTACTGTCTCCCAATTATATCCACCTAAGATTGAATCTGGTTAGGATTAATAGAGTTATTCCTCTTCTGACATTCAGTTGTTTACTGTGAAACCACAGGTTTGGGGCTGGTTTAGCAAAAGGGTACACTTTTACTAAAACTACTTTCTGGTGATTGATTGTTAGAACTACCAGTTTATACTTCTGGTCGCAAAAAACAGAAATCAAAAAGGTATTTTTTTTCTCCCCTTAATTGGGTTTTATTTCTTTATAAGATAGCTAAACTCACTCTCCATCTTATTCTTGTGTGTTTGCTCGCTCTGTGTTTTTTGTTTTTTAATCTCCTAATCTCCTTCCTTGTGGAGGCTGAAAGACTGAAATTCCTCCTCGAAGTCTGCAAGACTTAGAAAATTCGAAGTCATTTGTTTATACAATGTTAGGCAGTGCACAGTGAAATGTAAATACTGATTCTGATGCTCCTGCTTTTGCAGATAGCGTTGACTTACAACAGTTTATTAAAATGGCAGAGTCAGCTTTAGGACGTTTTGTCATAGGCAAGAAAAATGCCTCCTTATTATAAGCCCTCTTGATATCTGACAAACTGTGAAGTTTGAGGCTAAATCTTGCTTAGGCCTGATTCTCTTAGTACTTGTCTTGGTAGAAGGTGTCTTTTTTTTCTGCAGGTGGTGGTGTCAGTTTTGTTGGGGTTTGGGATTTTTTTTTCTTATTTTTTTTCTCCTCTTCCTCCTGGAGTTATCTAATATAAGGAAGAGGGGGATTTGGCAAATTCAGAGCTAATGCAGAAGAAGCTTGTCTTGCCCCTTCGTGTGTCTCATAAAAGCAATGCTTCTATTATTGCAAACCTTACCCTGAGAAGGCAACAACAAATGGTATCACACAACTTTGGTTAAGGCAAGTTTAATAAAAGAAATTATGTATGGTTCTGGCTGACAATAGCCTCTGTCTCAAAAAATTAGCTAATATCTTCAGTTTGCTTAGGAACAGTGAAGTCAATTTTTCAGGAATACAGGTATTAAAAAGGAACAGCAACTGCTGTGTAACCTGTAGATCACTACAGATGGTATACAGTTATAGAAATTATATTAATATTTTTTTGTGTAATGTAGCACAATCTCTTCAGGCATCTGAAATGTTTTTTTAATCTTAATGAACTAAACATCCCCTGTTCCTAAGGGTGGTGTAGACATGTGTGATTCTTCTCATATAGCTCTGCTATATGTTTTTGTAGCCCAGTAGTAGATTTGCGGCTAGAAGAACTTGCAGATTTTGCCATTAACACTACTGACACACATACTACTAAAGAACATGGAGTGTTTCCTCAAAATTCCTTTTTCCTCTGTTCTAGCTTACACTAGTTTTCTTGGGGTTTTTTCTTTTTTTTTCTTCCCGTCCTGTGGGAAACATGTAGGAGCCTGCTACCAGACAGCTCTGGTTTTGCAAATGGAATTGTCTTCATGCGGAGTGCCTGAAGGGCAGTGTTTTTCTTTCAGTCCCACTAAATATATAATGAGTTTTCCAGCACCTGTGTTAATACACTCACTGATGTATTATGAAGAGTCTGACATGCTTGCAAAATTGAGGTTTTTGTAGCCTGTGAAATTTCTGGTGTGTCATATGCAATTAAAGCTCAAGTCATGTGTTGCACCAGTGCTTACTCAGAGAAACTTACTGCAGAGAGAAATGTCACTTTTGTGTATGCTAATAAGTACTTTTTGGTCTGCACATGAACATCCCTTATCTAGTGAAAAGGAAAGATTTGCGAAGCCTTGTACAGGCTCGTATATATGTTACTGAGACTGTATAAGAATATTAAGAAGAACAGAACCAAGTAGAAAAAACTTAAACACATTATAAGTCCCTTTAATCCAAACTGGCTTTGCTTTTTTGATTAAGGAGTATTCTCTCTGAGTCATCGTGCATTTGAATTCTCTATTTATATTACATGCAAATATTCCAGCAATTACCTGAAGTTAATCAGTTGTGGGTTGCATAGGTAAGTTTTCCACTCAGTTTCAAGTGTTACCTACGTTCATAAGGAATTAATAGTAAAAAAGATAATACCAGAATTTCAAGTGCTTGAGGTTTAATTCTAAGGGAATACGTTTCTAAAGGAAATTTGGGAGCCTATGTGAAGCATAGTCTAACTCCTGTGCAATGCACCTCTGAGTCAGTATTACGAGCTCTTCTGATCTGTGTGGCTTGGCACTAAAGTTTCAAGAAAGCAGTAACATTTTTGTTCTTCAAGCACAGATAGAGATTTAAAACAGGAAAGAGAAAGTTGAAGAGAAATTTTTCTCAACATCTATTAAAGTGACTCATTAATCATATTTTAATATTCCTGAGTTATGTGGACTTTGAAAGGAATTTTATTTCTGGATTATTTTGAAAGTATCATATTGCTACATCATAATAAAATGGCATCCCCTTCCAAAAACATTCTACATACCAGTGCGTTACGCCTAAATTATTTATGCATTAAGACTGTTGCGCTGCTCATAGGTGAGGGAATGGAAACATAGAACGATGAGACATCTGTTTCCAGCTGTCTGCTGATTCTGAGCATTCTCTTCAGGTACTGATGGGGAGCACTCAGTAAGGAAAGCCCTCCCTACAGATTCATTCACACAGTGACCACCTTCTAGATTGAGGGTGTTTTACAGTGAACTCTAGACATCTGTGTTACATCAGGAATGTTTAATTGTATAGCTCAATTGCAGGAGTGTGCCTTGCAAAACACTGTTACACATTTTCCTATGCTGTCCTTTCTGGAAAAAAATGCTTCTGTTACCAGAGAGGTGATTTACACGGATGCTATTCTGTTCTTTCGTTGTTTATTACCATATGTGCCTCTGGGATTTAATTTATTGCCCTTGAGATATTCTGAAGAGTCATTACGTTCCAAATGAAGCAATCACAAGCTTTGTACCTTACCAGTTGGCTTTTCTGCCTCAGTGTCTGATCACTGGGCTCCTCAGGGTGTATCCTTTTGGAGAGAGCTTGCTAGTAATGAATGAGGCCTGTTTTCCGTATTGACCTCAAACTGTACATAATTACCTAAATCCAGCCAACCATAACAGTGCGGTGCGCATAGAAAATGTGTTCCATAGAGGGATTTTTATAGAGTTTACAGTGCAGTTAGATTGAAATTACATACCTATTTATGGGAAATATATGGTTAGTTGTGCCCTCTGCTGCACCTTCCCTCAATTCTGTGCCATGAAAGAAACTCATCTGTATCAGCACTGCTGTGAGACTGGATGTTTCCATTTTTTTTTTCTAGAAACAATATTGTTGAACAGTAGGAATGGCTATATGCCATTCTTTAATACCTTTACAGTAACGTTCATTTCCCAATTATGGGAATTTTAACACAAAATGAATTTATTAGTTCAGTCAGTCAAGAAGTTCATTGCTCTGCATTTATAAACGGCCCCTCCCTGCTCTAGGCTCAATCGTGAGCCTCTTACTCAGCCCTCTGTTAAGGGCAGGTCACTAGGAGACTTTGGAAGGTGCAGTTTCTCTCTGAAGTGTGAGTAGGATGATGGAGGGAACTTCACTCTGGCAATGTGACATTTACTTAAGGCAGTGGAGCATGATTTGGACTTGCATTTTACTTGACAGCCCTGCTGCCGAGCTGCTCCCTTCTTAGGGTAAGAAACACGTTTTGGGCAGGGAATTCACTTTTATTTGACTAAGACATTGAATTTCTTCATTTCACATGTCAGTTTCCCTTGCTCTGAGCAATATGAGCAGTGACCATTGTGTTCCTGCTCCTTCCTTGCACCCCTCCTGGCTTCAGCTCTGTCTCTGGTCGTTACCTTCCAGCACTGGTTCAAATTGGGAATTCCTGAATTCTTAATTTCTCATTCGCTGCAAAATACTTTTCATTGTAGGTGAATTACTTTAAGGGTAAAAAGGGAAAATTGGTGTATTTAATATATACCAATTCCCATTTTGTGAAACAAACAATTAGGAAACTGATGATTGACTGACGGTCCTAATTATGAATCTAAGTTGAGTTCTACATTGGAAAAGTTGAATAAACACGTCCATTTTTCTTGTTATCCTTGATAGGTGAGCATGAAAGTAAATAAAGTGATTAATTTCAAACGAATGTTTCAAACAGTGGAATCTTCTTACAATTTAGCTGATTGTGAAGTGGAACTTAACGATGTTTGATTCTTCTACAACTTGGCGCTGAACTAGCAACCTTAGATATTTTACATGTAGTGGAAATACTTTTCATGCAGTAGGCATTGGAATAGCTTGAGGGAGAGACACCTGTGCAGATTTTATGTATTACTGAGATGATAAACACTTTGTATGAACATGATATTAACAGGTTTATTTGTTTAAAAAAAAAAAAAGTAAATGAGGTCTGAAACCTGCTTTTTTTTTTTTTTTAAATGCAACTCTTAGGAGGTTCACATGTTTTATTTATTTTTCCTCTGGTCTACAGCATGTAATGTAAGTTCAGAACTTGGGAATGGTCGTAGGAAAATTGCTTGGAAATAAAAATCCCTTTCACCTGAAGACGCACCTGGAGTTGATGCTGAGACCTAGGAGCAGTTGCTGATCCAAGGGTGACATCCAGGCTGCTACTGTGTGCAAAGAGTCTGCTCTGTTCTTTTAGGCTGGTACCTTTAAATACGAAGTGGGTCTTTTTTTATTTCTGGAATCAGCATAGAACCAGCAAAATAAAGGCAAGCCACTGTTTATTTACTTCAGCTTTCATGAGGGAGGCCTATCCCAGGCTCTAGGCAACCTGCCATCAATTATCCACACAATTCATAACAATAAAAGCAAAAAAGCAGCAAACCATACCCATGTTTGCCAACTGCCTTAGCTGAGGGGAAATGAAATCATCCAGCCCCTCGCATTCCCTTAGGCCCTGCAACTCTGCCCCTATCAAACATTTGTTCCAGAAACAAGCTATGTCTCTGTTGGAGTTAAAAATGTATATGTTAATATATTGCAACAGATCGTGAAATTTCCTAGCTTAGAAATCTCGCTGTGCCAAGCTCCTCTTCTGTAGACTATAATTTCCTTTCTAAAGAGAGAAGAAGCATCTGGACATACTCAGTCCCTGCACAGTATTCCTTCTCCACGTCAGCAAGCTGGAGCTCCAGTGCAACTGGCCAGGGTCAGCTGTGGACTGCCTGGAATCTTCTTATTAAACAAGCCTGGAGTTTTGGATCTGAACCAAACCCCCAGAACTGAACACACTGGGACATTTGAAAAGTCCTGTTTCTAAACCAGAACTGGGTTGCAAAAGGTCATCAATGCACACTACAGATGTTTTCCTGTGTGCTCTGGACCTTAAGTGCAAAACGTTCTTCCAGCATAGCTAGGATCAAAAACCCAACTATGGAGGGAACTGCTTTCGTTCATCTATACAACAGACAAGGAAATAGGCTATGTTTGACTTCTTGAGATCAGGATTGAACTGGCATTTTAGGATTAGCTTGGTTTACTTAGAAAAATTTGTTTCAAACTTATGTTCTCAGCCACTGTCCCTCAGTAGAAATTTTCCAGTAATTAAACTTCTATCAAAGGCCATATTTGAATTGTGTTAATATAAAATTATAATGTAATTGGGGTGACTGGTAGGTTATTAATTTAGGGGACAGAATGACGTGATATCCCATTTCAGCCCTGCTTCTGTCTCCCTTGTTCTTTTTGACTACTATTCTTCTGACTTTGCTAAGAGAAGATCCAGTAATGTTATTCTTGGCACCAGACTAACCCAAAGATTGTTGGCTACTGACAATACTAGGGTAGATGGAGATATAAAAATGGGACTGTTGGTGCACATTAATCAGGAAAATTGGAACAAAATGCTTCTGGAGGAGAGGAGTTGTCTCCTGACCTTATTGCCTTAAAAAAACCCCAAACCCCACACTAAAAACCCAACACCCCCACCCCTCAAACCCCCCCAAAAAGGGAACCAACACCAAACTGGGTTTTCTAATCCTTCTAGATGCCATGTTTGAAGCTAACTCCCACCCAGAACTTTTCTTAAGTCTTAGTTGGGCAGCAGTGAAACCGATCACATCTGTAGTGAATCCTTTGGGGTTATATTTCAACACAGAATAATTTTGCAGTGTATTTTTCCTTTGATTGCAGTGTTACACTCGAGTAACTAATGCATGAAAAAATGCACTGTCAAGTCAGATTGTTTGACTTACTGACGTGACGTTTCTGTTTGGAAGAGGCAGATCTTGGAACGAATCTTCATCTGGTGTAAATTACAGTGGTTCCATTACTTCAGTGCAATAATTTATGCAAGCCAAAGGCCTGCAACATTATCCAGAGACCAGGTGCGCCACACGGATTTTTTTTTCCCTCCTGTTGCTTGTAAAGTCATATTGTGTGTATTAACGATGGGAGGGTTTCTAGTGTGATGCTGATCTGTCCGTTGTGGTGGGTGTAGCTAATGCTAATTATAGTCAGCAATCGTGCAGTGAAAATATTATCCTTAGTAATGCTTACCTTGCGCATCCGTAAATTTGGAAATATTCCCTAACCTCCAGGCTGTAATGTGGGGATAGGAAAAACTCCCACAATGCACACACTTTTTAACTGGAAAAACAACGAATAAAAATGTAACTACTCGTTGTTTGCCACTTTTTGGGCCCTCATCCAGCATAGCCCAAAACGCCTGAATTCAGGCTTGGATTAGGGCCTCGTTCAGTTGTTGGGATGTTGTTACTGAGCAGTTTCACAGTTCTTTGTGTCCTAATTGGAGAACGGGAAAGAGACCTTTTCTCCCCTCCTGGGTGAGAAGCTGGGCCCAGTTTTGACCTTGCGTGAGTGGTCATTTGAGGCTATTTCTGATATCGTTTAATGTTGCGCGTGAAAAAGGCTGGGATTAGAGCCTTATGATGCTCATGTCAGAGACAGACTACGGGCAATGAAACAGGCAAGTTTCACTGTATTAATTCCCAGTCTGTAGCAGATTACTTAGTATTTCATCTGTCACCACTGTAAATCTTTTGAGAGAGGACCAGATCTTTTTGCCTATAAGTCCTTGCTGAGGTTCCAAGTGTTGCTATGAAACAGATTCTGATGATACTAATAAATTTACTAATAATGCTACCTAAAAGTAGCCGTGGGAGGCTGGTTTGTCTCCTCATGACTGAAATGTTTTATTTTTTAAACAAAGCATTGAGATACAGTCAAGTTTATGGGTCCAGTAAAATGAATAAAATTAAACCAATTATTTATGTCCATGAATAACCATGTCCTTCTTTCCCATGTTTTATGTCAAGCAGGAAGGCAGCTGATAAGATTAATGTCCAGATAAGCTAACTGAATTTATTTGTACTTCTTGAGATCGTGTCATCTCCTGGAAGTATAGAAATTCCCCGATTGCTTTATGGCACTTAATAGAGTACAGTGGGGGAAACTATAAAGCACATATAAAGGAATCTGTCTATGCATATGTGGGACAAAGGTAAAAAATGTTTATTATGTTGATGAATGAATATTAGGGTGTAGCATCTAAAAAGAAAAACAAGACATTTGTGAATGTTGGCATAGTGAGATGTTATTTCTTTTCTTTCCCAACTTCTATGGGAACATTTAGGAATAATTTATGCTTTAAAAATTCTTTTGGTCAAATTGCTGTATTTCCAAAGAAGATGCATAAAATAGTATAAAACAAATGTAAAAATAACTGGCTTTGAAAAATCAAGCTTTTCATTTCAGCAAACTTTATTTACCGGAAGAAAGCATACTTAGACATCAGGCTTCTTACGCTTGGGAAATGTCTTAACTTATTTCCATGTCTAAGTATTCCTTAAAGCAATGGGATAAATAACCCCCAACTCTGCCACAAATTCTGTAACTGCTGTCCCCCAAAGCCAGGAAGATCAGTGTCCTTGCTAGAGCACTACCAAGGTTTCCAGTATTGCTGGCTTCATTCAAAATTTATGTAGATGGAAGAAATTGGACACAGGGCCAAAGAATTCACAAACCATGAAACTGGAGCAGGGGAAGAGTCAAGCCCCATGTTGGGAGGAGACATTTGTTGTTTAGCTGGTTCCTTGCTTTGCAGGATCGTGGGCCAGCACTGAAATGAGGCAGGAGAAGAGGAGGGAGTAAAAAAAAAAAAAGAAAAGGGAAGTGTACCTTTCTTTTAGCATTGCTCTAGATCAACATGCATTTCCATTAAGACTCAGGGATTTTTTTGTTTGTATTTCTTTTTTTTTAATAAAATCTTCAATTTCTGTTTTATTTAGTGTTCTCTAGAATTGGCTTAAAGCAAAGTAATGTGGTTGAATGTAAGTTATTGTTTAATATTATGTATTAGTTAATAAGACACCTTGTGTTCCATAACAAAAATAACCAAGGAAATGTACATAAACAAAGTGAATTAATGACATAACCTACTTTTCCAGTTAATGGATTATCATGATGAGATAAGATATGATTTTTTTCCTCTAAATTATTCTCTTCAGGTTTGCTGGGTTTTGTTTTTCGTTTTTGTTTTTTTTTCCTCCAATTGATAAGCATAACTGAAGAAGGCTGGAGTAGTTTGGGAAAATGGAAGTACAAATAATAACATATCACCTTTCTAAAATTCCTTTCTGATAAGCTTTTTCTTTAGTTGCATTATATGTGGATGCAAGTGCAATCAAAATATTTCGTAGCCAGTACAGAGAGGCAAGAAACGGTGTTAGTCTTTGTGGTCTGCGGTGTTTATTTTTATAGCTATGGATTAAAACAATCTCATATACGTGGTGTGTTGAAGCTGCAAAGACATCTATTTGATAATACTTAATAGCTTGTCATCACATCGGTTTCTAGAATTACATTTTCATATATTATGCTGCTGCTTTTTCTTTTCCGGTGAACCAGGTATCACACTCTCAGCTGAGGAAATGGGACTGTCAGACTGTGTTAATGAATAACTCTATTGCAGGTGCAATGGTGGCAAGTCCCTAAAAAAAAAAGTTTACTTTCACTCTCTGTATGTTTATAAATTAATTCCAAGTACGAAGTTTCATTTATTTGCTTATTTACTATTATAGCTAATTAGGACATTCTTTGACTCCAGTGCTAGAAGTGTGAGCACTTAAGAGTTCTAAATCTGAATGTAAGGAGTGTAACTCTTCATTTGCAAGCGTTTCTGAATTTAGGTATATTTGTCACTACAGTGTAAGAAAACAGACCTCAGGCTCTGGCTTGTATTGCTGGAGAGTCAAGATAAATGCTTAATTAAAAAAAAACAAACTAAAAGAAAAGAAAAAACCTGTGCTTTCCCATTGTAAGTGATCTTCTTTGGTTGTGGTCAAGGCAGTGTAATAACTGCTTGTAGCAGTTGATTCCAGTGGTTTTTGTGACTATGATGACAAAGCTTTAATGTGGAGAAATTGCATTTCTCTTAGAGATATGGAGGGGACTTATGATAGCCAGACAAAAGTTTATAGAATAGAAGAAATAAGCCAGACTTGCTATGTAGTGTTTCAGAGTAAAATCTGTTCCAAAAGTGTGCATAGCAAGTTTAAAAACCACCTGTCAATTCGGTGTGTAAGTATGGAAAACAGGGGTTTCCACCTAGACTAAAAATGAACAGCTTTGAGGCAACAAGAAGAAGACACCAAAGGATGAAATGTCCTTGCAAAAGAACTGCTTTGAAGAAAAGACAAGGTGTGACCCCCATGGGGAGTGGACACCTTTATTTGGACTTGATAATGGCACTGCCGGCTCACGGGAAGAAATCAGACTGAAGCCATACATTTGCCAAGCTGTTGCCTTGTGGCAGTCTCAGCTTTAGTTCATTGAGGGTGACAAAATATGACATGCAGTCTATTACAGAGACTTGTGGCTGTCAAGAGCATGGATTGGTTACTTGCTGGTAAAGCTGAAAAAACGCCACTTCCTCAGATGTTTTTAAGACATGGCCAGAGAGGCACATGAAATACAGGATCACCCTTCACAAATTCCGTGAGCAATTTTATTTTCATGGAACAGAACTGCGTGACTTACAATATACGATTAGGCAAGCAATGTTGAAATAATCATAGAATCGTAAAATATCTCAAGTTGGAAGGGGCCCATAAGGATTGTTGAGTCCAACTCCCATGTTAGCATGTTAATGTTAATACCCAAATGAGTATTGCTATTGAGCAAAGCAATAGATTTTAGTTTAATATTGAAAATGCTTTCCAATTTTATAAAAGCTAGTAATTTACTCAAATTAGGTATTCAATAGAGTCTAGCTAAAAAATCTAGTTTCCAATTTAGCACAGACTAAGGTCAAATTTCTGAAAACTGACCTCTAGTTGGCCAGCTGAAAAAAAAGGGGGGAACGAGTAGCTGTCCTCAAAGTATCTCAAGATGAATAGGCTTACTATTTCAGAGAGGTAAAGATTTCAGTGTTCTAAATTGGGAGACTTTTAGGCCTGAATTTGAAAGGAGCAATTTATTTGCCCTTTTTACTTCAGGTTGAGTGGTAGTTGTACATCATTTCATTAGAAAACAACAATAAGAGAAATCTTTCCAGCTGAACAACCAGAAACAAGGGACAACTTTCAAATATTACACATTCCTCAACTGTAAAACAGGAACAAAGTAATGTTATATAACCTAGGGGTTTTTTGAATCTTCAAACCATTGATGTCTTTTGATGGAATTAATTATGTCTTTAAAATATTTTATGCAAATTAAATGCCATCCTAAAATATTTCTGTTTCATGGTACGGTGGAAAAAGTTCTTCTTAAATTATGAAATTCACAAATTCTTGAAGCGTATTAATCATAACTCTAAAAATATAGCATGCTGAAACTATGTTGCACATTTGAAATACTTTAGAAGATATACATAATATATGTATAATATAGAATTAATGTAATGCAAAGCTAAGCATCCTAGTCTCCTTAGGAAGAGATTGTACATCAAACTTAGCAGAGTCTGTCTTCTCTGAATTCATTCAATGAACAGAAGATTAAATCAGCAGGAAAAAAAATATCCAAAGTATCTGAGTACTATTAGTATGAGTAGTATTTAGGCATAACGTCTGCAAATTGTGTCCCCGATTCTATTATGTGTGATGCTACATCAGAGGTTTTAAGTACTTCAGATTTAGTTAACAAACTCTGCTCTTTCTCCTGAAGGCACTACATTTCAGCAAAGTATTTGCAGCTTCATTAAAATTTGCAGCAAATGGTTTATGTTAATTATGCAAACTAAATACCTGGTAGATGATTTTCATGTCTGTAATACAACAAAAGACAAAGCGTGGCTTAGGGCTCTAAATAATTTTACAGCTAGAACATTACCTAATAATTCAGTTTTAATTCAGGCATCAGGTTTTTGCAAAGCCAGACATGTGCAAGTTGAAACTGGACTTGAGTCAAACCAAAACTCAAGTTATTCTACAAATATTAAAAAAACTCCCAGCTTGTGCATAGGTTATTCAAAAGTAGCATGAAGCTTGCGAACTGGTGCCAACTGAGATCCCAAATACAACAGCATGACTGAACCTGCTCATAAAACCATGTGACAGCCTGTTGGATGCAGACAGGCATTTGCACACCTTGGAAAAGACATTTTCTATAAGTCAAGACAGAACCCTAAATACTGTAAAGAAATGGAGGATCAATAAATACAGCCACAAGTGAATTCCTGCTACTCTTACCTCAATCCAAGCGGTAATGCAAACAGCATATGTTTATCCATTTATAGTGGTTTTATCTTACTGTAGTTATTTTAACTTTTATAACTGTTCAGTAGATTTATAGTAGATGGTGAATAAGTTTAAGTCTCCCCAGCTTATTCTTTTGTGGATGCAGAAAACAAATACAAGCTGGTAAACTAGGGCGATTAAATAACATGAGTATGTAAAATTAAATGGGGCCATTACCCACTTTAGATATGCTGGGGTTATGGATGAGGTAAATTGCTGTATGGACTCAGTCACATGAGCACTGAATTGGATTTCCCAGGCAGTGTAACCTACTTATTTTTGTTCCATCCAGCAAAATATTCAAGTGTATGGTTTACTTCAGGGTCATTCTGACACGCTGTGCTGGATCTAGGACATAAATGTTCTAAATGCCCAGGTGTAGGCATCTAGGGCCATTTGAGAAGCTGTAAGGTGTCCTGCTTTGCCTTCAACTGCTAGTCCAGAAGAGCATGGGTCCTCCTGGATGTCCTGTGTTGGATCTGCTAGTCTTTCTTAGAGGTCTTGCATGCTTTGGTATCTAAAATATCACAAGATGACCTATATTTAAGCAACTGAATCAAGCCCAGTCTATTGATGAATTGTGTGCCTCCCCTAAGTTTTCTGCACTGTGTATATATGCTTTTGTGGCTGCCTTGCATTTGAAGTAATAGCCAGACTTTATTTTTTTCATGTGCAACCCTGCAATTGTTTTTTGAAACATAATTCACAGTCTCATTTACATTACTAATGCATTTAGTGCAATATTTTGAAAATGCCGAGAAATTCCTTGACTGAAGCATGTATTTTACCAGAAATTTTAGTTTGAGTGTGAAGGGTCAATTAGAACATTAAACAGCTAATAACAGTGGTGCAACTACAGAATAAAACCAACAAGCACATTAACAGTTGCATATGCCAAATCTATATTGAGAGGATATCAGCAAAGCAATAGAAAATTGTATAACACATCATGAGAAATGCAGCCCAGAGCCAAGGCACCCCGGTTTCTGAGAGGTCAGTCAAAGAAGGAGGAAGTCAAGTGTGTATCAGTCCAAAGGACCAAGTAAGAGAAGTCCGGGTTACCAGGTAGTTGTCTGGAGCGGGAGAGTAAGAAACCAGAGCAGGAAGGAAGGCCCAGGAAACCAGAGTTCAGCTGTACCAGGATGTATATCAAGCCAAAAGTAAAAGCGAGAGCCCTCCCTTACATAAATTGCGCATTTGACATGTCAGGATTTCAGTTTGAGGAAAATTGACTGTGAGTAGCGCAGACCTGCCAGAACCTGACAGTAAACACGCTGCCGGCAGCAGGCTGGGACTCATCGTTGAGCTTTTTCTGTTCTCCTGACCTGGAAAGGATTTTACAGCAAAATACCTGAGCTCCCTTTTATTCATAATTGAGTTGTTTTCTATAAGGTGCAAGGTAAACTAAGTTCAAACTGCTTGATAATGCAAAAAAAGGAGCGTCCCCTTTGATGTTTTTGGATCAATGAATATAATGAATGCTTGGTACTTCTTAAGTTGAGTAAATGTGAATTTATTAGCTGTGGGATGCTTTTATGTTGTTTTGTGTAGTATGTAGAGGTTTTGTGGGAGGAGGATGTAGGAGTAGAGATAGGATTTGGAAAATGTTTACATGCTTCTGATACATATATGCTGATGTTAGGCTTTTCTTGGAAACTGGGAAAATACATATGCAATTAATTAAAGCTTGGTTACTAATCAAGCACTTTGAAATGGAAAACTATAGCTAAACAAAAAGAAGGAACAATCTGATGCTGATAATAGTAGATGTGGTTAATGTCATGAAACTGAAATGCTGTTAGTGCTGTGTTGCTCATGAAGATCTCATTTAATTTTATGAAAAGTTAGCTGTTCCAAATCTAAAACGAGACTGGAAAGGACACTGGCTGCCAAAGATGACTGTTATGAAGCTCATATTTTATATGTAGAAGACCATAATCTCTTAGAAAAAATAGATTAAATGCAGCCAAAGTGTGGTAGGATGTTTTCTGCTTATGTGAAGGGGGGATGAGAGCGTGGCTTATAAACACACATGTTGCCGTTATTCCATTGACCGTTCACTCCTCTGTGCGAAATCTGCATTTGAGCATACAGCTGAGACCTTTCCCCAGCTCCATGGTTTAAACGTACTCGATCTGCTTGGACAACTGAGTCTGTGTGCCCAAAGCAGATATTGTGAGACAGTAAACCAAAGCTGAGTCCCCCTGAATGTTAGGAAACGAGGAAATACAGAGTTAAGGACACACTTCTAGCAAGGAACAACATATAATTCAGGAGTACCTTGACAGATTATTTCAACTTTTGCAGAATTTTTCTGTAAATTAGCCTGAAAGTTTTAAAATTGAGATGACTTTTTTCCAGACTTCAGATTTGGGTAGAATCCTGTTGAGTTTATGGTAGAATGCAAATGTATGCTTGACTATGAATAATTGCACACTTATCTTTCCTTAATTTATAGATTTTTAAATTGATATTCTTCTCTGATTCAGTCTTTGGCATAAAAGGAAGTTCTCCAACAGAAAATTCATGAATAAACCTGTGTATAATGGTAATAGGGCTATTTTTATAGATGTCCTTAATCTATTTCTTCACGGAAAGAGTGGTCGGGCATTGGAATAGGCTGCCCAGGGAGGGGGTTGAGTCACCATCCCTGGATGTGTTTAAGAGACGATTAGATGTGGTGCTGAGGGATATGGTGTAGGGGAGGACTTTGTTGAGTAGGGTAGATGGTTGGACTGGATGATCCCAAGGGTCTCTTCCAACCTAGATGATTCTATGATTCTACTTAGTTACAGCACTGCAGTGCATTAATGGTTAGCAGGTGTACTCATGTTTAAATAATTAAGCATCAAATAAGTGATAAACACCAAAGGTGCTTTTCGATTATTATCAGCCACCAAAATGAGAGTTTGCATATTCAAAATAAATCTATGAACTGTTTCANACTGCAGTGCATTAATGGTTAGCAGGTGTACTCATGTTTAAATAATTAAGCATCAAATAAGTGATAAACACCAAAGGTGCTTTTCGATTATTATCAGCCACCAAAATGAGAGTTTGCATATTCAAAATAAATCTATGAACTGTTTCAGTAATATGTGATGGAATCAATTTGGAAACTGATTTTCTTTTCGTGCCAAAGTGAACAAAAAAATAGCTTTGTCCTCAGTGCCAAAAAGATGTGTTTTCACCACTAGATAATTAATATGCATTTACCCATGCCGATGTAGAAAATCAGCCTGGATTTTCCTGTGAGTAACTGTGGGAGATAGTCAGTGTTACTACAATGGTGGTTGATCTTGTCTTGATTGGGATTTTACAGTGCGTTTTCTAATTCTAGTTTTCCCACTGTAAACAAACAAACAAAAAACGCCACCAAAAGAAAAAGTAAAAAATAACTGTCCTGCTGCCAATCAAAGAAACCAAATTTGTATTTACATATTTTTAATTTTCTTAGTAAGAATTTTCTCTTAATTGATATTTATTAATTTCCAACCAGCCACAATTATATCAAGTAAGGAACATGAATAGGGTAGGACTAGTTTGAAACCTAGAGAATGGAATGATAAGTATGCTTATTAATATCCTTTGGAAGGAATTTTGTTATTATAGTTATGATAAATGTGTGCTACTCATGAACAGCAGGAGAAATAGGTGACTTCCTAAGTCATGGTGAAAGCATGAGTGTTAGGCTAGTCAATGTATAGTCATTTATATAAATAAAGCTTTTATTTCTATAAATTAAACTTTAATTCTAAGTGAAGTTTTAAAACTTTTGCCTTTTACTTGTAAGGTACACACTTTATATGATGTTTTGAATAACACAGGATATATATTTACTCAAAACAGGAAGCATTTAGAACATATAATGTGTGTACTTGTAATTCCTGGAAAGGCCCAACCAGACCAAAGCTAAATACACCACGGCATAATACACTTTCTAAGTGTCTTTTTGTACAATTGCTCTTAGAAATTTCCGAATCTGTTCAGTTATGCTGTTTCTGTAAGAAAAGATGATACTGCCCTGATTTCAGAGGTAAATGACAGCTAAGAAATAATGTTCAAGAGTTTTAAAATGACCGGTCTGGAACACTCTCTGGAAAAGGCATTTAGTGCTGCGGTATACTTTTATTGTGTGCGAGAGAAAGAGAGAGAGATGGTATAATGGATATTTGTCAAAATAACTTCTAGGATTTGGAAAACGTCCAAACTGTTGTCAAATCTGTGGCTTCTATTTCAGAAGTGAGCTTGTCTGCTGTTCCTAACTATGCTCATAGATTAGATCAAAGACGTCTTCCTACAAGCTGTTTCTTACTTAAGCGCCCAAACCACATTAGCTAAAACAATTTGGCTGCCTTTGCCTTTTTGGTAATGTGGTGATTTCTGAAAACTGCCATCAGGGCTTGGAACACTGATTGGTGGTACAGAGAAGAGGAATATGAGAGAACCTTTCCTTCTGTGTAAAGCTAATGCAGACAGGAAGGGATAGAACAGTGAGCATTGGAACAATGATTTCTGATAGTATTTTACAAAATATGCTGTCCTTTATATATGAACTAATTTCCATAGGTGACTAGGAGATTAATACTGAATCACCCCGATGATCTTAGAAGTTTTCAGCTCATAGGTAGAATGCTGTGGCTGGTCCTGCTGGGCTCCTTGGACATTTTTCTAGTTCACTACTGTTTTCACAGGAAAAACTTTGTAATAGTCTCTAAAACAGTGTAAGGACACACAGCTCTTTGAACTGTGTGAGTCCATTTCCTTTTATCGTCACTGCTACCAATATATTGATTTGTGCTTTAATGCAAGTGAGGTGGCAAGTTTTAAGTTGTTTGTTCCTAGCTCCAAATATAATATGTTTTTATAAGCTGAAAGAAGGGGAGGGAACTGATGTGATTTTTAGCTATACTATTTCATCTCCAGTGGAAAGAACTACTTGTATAGCTAAATGCTCTTCAGAAACATCCAGCCCATTTGCAAAGTATCTTTTGGGGGTAATTTTGCCACCCGGGACCTGCCGTCTTAAGTAAGCTTTGTGACTAGTAACTCATATGACTCTGTGTCAATAAGTGCCATATGTGTCAATAAACTTGGTGAGTGTTCTACACCTGGTGTATAGTGATTAGCGACACTGGAAGACTCTATGTGCAAAGATCAAGTCCTGAACATTTTTAAAAATTGAAAATCTGAAGTAGTTGAAATTTAACAGGCAGCAAACGTGGGGGGCATTACTTCACTGAAAAGAGAATGCTCCACATGTGCCTGCTTTTCATTTTCCAAACACATTGCATGGTCAGCATGCAGACACCATATTTAGGAAGCACTGGAGCATAGTTGATTAAAGGCTCTTTGGAGTTCCTTCCTGCAGAAACCAGCATGTGGGCTGTTTATACTCCAACATGGCTTTCTACAGATACCTGGCAGTTCTGTGCATTTTCCTGTGATGCATGTATCATTTGCTTTATAAATTAGGTGTCAGTTTATGTCCTGTGTGCCTATGATAATGGTGTCCTCTCACCACTGGATGGTAGTGCTTGCTAGCCATAAACTCTGCTCCCCATAAACTCTACTTCGGTGATATATTTGAGGTTAAAAAAGAGTAGTGCCAAGCCAGCAGCTGAAGTATTGCTGAGATGAATGATGCATTGCTGCTGGATTACGTTTTTCTCTTGGATGAATGGCACCATTTCAAGTGCCATAGCCTAGATCAGGACTTAATTTTGAGTAAGGCAGGGGAATAACATGAAACAGAAAGGAGGAGAATGGAGAAGTAGTGATTTGTTGAGTGTAAATGGGAAGGAAAATAAACTCTGGCCAATGACTGAAAATTAATCTCATCAGGCTTTGTGCTAACCTGGGGCTTCAGACTGATTTTTATTCCACATTTTTTTTAATTTAATCTGCCTTGGGATTTGGAGATATTTTTAAAGAAATGGAATAGTTTTCTGAACTCTGGAAGACTGAAGCTATTTCCATATGAAATAGCCTTCCTGCTTATGTATCAGGTTCCCATATGTATTAAAATACTGGAAAATGTGCTTTTTTTCTTTTGCACTATGGCAGGATGTAATCAATTACAAAGACACATGAAATGTAGATTTTATTTTTGGGTTTTTCCACATTTGGGTTAGTAACTGTCACTGTCAGCAATTTTGCCTTAGCAATCTCTCATTATATTTGTATAGTTCTCTGGGTACCAAATACATGGGAACTTCAGGGGAATAGGGGTGCGGTGACTGCAGGAAAGGAAACCCAAAGAGATTTGCTAAGAGCAGCTGATCCGTGGGATAATGGTTTGTCAGCATTTTTTAATATGTGGGTCCTTAAAAGTGTTGAGGATGCAGAGTACCATAGAGCAATATAAATCTGCCAACAACATATTTGATTTTCCTCTGACTTTCTTTAAACGAGGAGCTGAGATGCATGTCATAACTACATCCCAGTTCTGTGCTTGGAGCAAAAGGCCAATTTCCACAATCCTGGCTCTCCTGTTTCTTTTTGTGGCCCTGTTTTTATCAGGAAGAAACGTTGGGGGATGCCTTGGAAGGGTGCTTTCATGCCATCTGGTGAGGGCTCAGGTTTGGAAGATGATCAGTACACCAGGTTGCCAGGGCACACTGCTGCATCTGCATTTTATGCACTTCATATGTAGCTGTAGTTATCTTTTTTTTTTTTATTTATTTTATATTTTTTTTTTACCCCAGGGCACAGGTTCAATTCAATATCACTTTTCTGGACTGTCCTAGGAATGCTATTTTGACAGCCTTGCCAGCATGTCAGCCAAATAAACAGAGAAAGCCTATAACCTATTAATCATTAAAAGATATTAATACGCAGAGAAAGACAAATATTCGAGGAGACTGGCTGAAAATATATTGAACTATTAAAATCTAAGTGCTTAGTCTTCTATGTGGGATAATTTTTTTCTGGTACTTCTTGCAGCCTCACAAGCTGTTTCTTGCTGAGCTCTTATGTAGGTGCCTGATTGACCACAGAGAGCTAAGGGAACACCATATTTTGAGCATTGGACCCTTATATCTCTTGTCTCACTGAGGAAGTAGAACCAAGTATTTGCCAGTGTTTTACATCTATGTCTACTATCATGTCTCCTGGCATGAAGGTAATAGTTCAAAATATATCTGGTTCTTATAAGCAGAAACTACCAGGCTGAGAAAATTGATACTGAAGCACAGTAGAAAGGGCAACTTTTCTAAGCTAATATTTACCATTACTACTCATATAGAGATACTCTGTGTTTACTGTGCAATTTAGTAAAGGTAGCATGAGCAGCTGTATATTATTTTTGTGTTCTGTGCATTAACAGTGATTATATGAAATCCATTTGGAAATATATTCAAGGAACTATGTAAATAATTGGGCTTTTAATATCTTCATATTGATTTATATGTAATTCGTTGTACCTATTTATGCACTGTGATTGGTATGCAATTCATTCGCTTCTGGCTTGCAGTGCTATATAGATAATTTTGTGAATTTGAGTTTGGTAAACGCATTTATAATGACTGTAAATGTTACAATGGAAAACTGATTGGAAAGAGATTTGCATGATTAAATTAAGAAATGTGTTTGAATTGAGTATTGCTAGAAATTGGTGGCCATGATAGCAACACCATCCAAACATGGGAAAAAAAAAATCTTTTCCAATAATCTCCCCAACCTGCCTATTTTTCTCTTTCTTGGCAGGAAGTTTCCAGTCTGCTATACATCGATCACAATGTTTCCCAGATTTTTTTCCTTGTACAGCAGGCTCAAATATGTTTTATCCTTATGACATACAAACAGCTGGTTTCACACAGCTAAATGAATTGCTTCTGTCTTTAATGCCTCTTTGTATTGCTACACTTTGATAAATGAAAAAAGATAGAACAGAAGAATGATTAATGATAATATTGTATACTTCTCATACATCGATTTTGATGTCTATTCTTGAATGAGTTTGAATTTTTTAAAAATGTAAACCTACCATCCTATGCTAGTACTTGCCTCCTATTTTGTTATTATGTCCATTTTTTTTAACTGGTAAGAACATACACTAAGTGTCTGCTAAGTATAGTAGATTGGACCCATTACATTTCCAGACTGGAGTATTTGAAAGATAGAAAGAAAGTCTATGCCTATAAATCCATCAAAAATTCAGTATGAATGAAATCCCAGAGTGACTGTGTCTGTTTTCCATTTATTATATATACTATCCAGCTCAGAGCAGGATATTATAAAATAATGTAATACATAAGTTATGAACTAAAATTTTGTGGGGGATTTTAATTAATGGAAAGAAAAAGGGAAACTAGTGTTTTAGACTGTGGCTCATATGCTACTCCAAGTGAGTAAGTTCCTAGGCGAGATTTTGCAGCTTTTTATACCCTGCCCATGTTTATATCTTTTGATAAACATTGAAATAATATACTATGTCAGTAATATAGATTTATCAGTGTTTGTCTTGCCAACAGAAGTTATTATTTTGGGTTATTAAAAAAATCTGGTTTAGGCTCAGATCTGTATTTTCAGAATTTCTTTGTGAATGTGACTTGATACTTGGTTTAGTTTGAAAGAGGAAGAAGAAATCTTGTGTTGCTTTATGCCATTTGCCATTAAGCAGATGTCTAAAGTACTAAAATGACTTTTAAAAAGCAGTTGATAGAAAACTTCCTAACAGACAATAGGTTTTGAGCAATGAGATTGTTAAGTGCAAGTGCTTGTCTCATTCAGCTGCTTCAGGTTTCAAAACCATTCAGCGATGGAGAGGAGTGCTCTTAGGGTCGAGTCGCAGGTTCTCTGTCACCATCCCCTGGGGTGTGACTGGAGTCCTAAGGATGGAAGGACAGAATTTGTAGCCTGGCTGTGATTAGTAGCTAATGCCAGAAGATAGTAAATAGCAGCAGGACATATTTCTACACACCATGTGAGAGACAGCATTTAAGAGGCAGTGCTGCTAGTAAGGTCTAAATAGACATGTCTAGAAGAGAAATTTCTGCACCGTCATTTTGATTTTTGCTCTGTGTCTGAGAGCTTTGAAGTTGTTCTGGTAAGCGATGACTTGGTTTGTTGTTTGTTACATATCTCAGCATGTATTCATTATGCTTTCCAACAGACATGAAGTTTGCAACTAAATAAAAACAAACCTTTTAAAAATATGCTGTGTGGTGTAGACAAAGGAAGTTTGAGGGATGTGTGTAAATGTTAAGCACTTGCCACCTGTTCACAGTACAAAAAAGCTGATAGATGCTGCTTTCTTTTTGAATCTAAGTCATAGGTTACTTTTGAGGAAAGATTCCTCTAATGTAGAAGTTGCTCATGTCTCAGAGTAACCCTTTTTCAAAGTGGTATTTCAAGGCCATTCATACAAAAAAAAAAGGTAAGCATTTCTTGCTGTAGTCAACTTCTTACATTTTCCTCCAAATATTTTGGTAATGGGAGGAGAGTTTTGCCAGATGTATTTATTACACTTAGCGATGAGGTAACTGAAGTAATTAAACCTATAGGCAGAGCAAGGAAAATGGAGGATAAAAATGGTGTTAATAATTTGGTTTCCTAACCATCAGCTCATGGCAATATGCCATTACAAGAAATTATCTTCATTTAAAAGAGAAAATGCTTTTAAAAGAGAAAGGCTGAGCAGCAGTAGTGGCCCACGTAGGCATCCTTTCACGTTTGTTGATATGAACAGCTGATGTAGAAGAAGAAAATGGATCATGTGCTAGAACTTTAGGTTGCAAAACTTAGATCAATGTTTTTCTTGGGTGGAGAGCTTTGATATTTGTTAAACCATAATTACTACTCTGGATGTTTTCAAGTGTTCACCATGAGAAGCTGCAGTATGAGTGGGTGGATCTGGCAGGAAACTACCACTTGGAGTCTAGAAAAATGAGCTCCTATGATATAAAAATAGATATAAAACGTGGCATAGAAGTGCTTTTGTGTCTTGGGATTGGCAGGCTTTCTATGAGGATGGAAATTCATGTGAAAGTGCTTATTGGAGGTATTGGTCAGAACTCTACTAGACATTCACTGAAGGAAACTGAAACAATAGCTGTACAGTGGCTTTTGATCCAGTGGGGATTTGGGAGCCAAAAAATATATCTGCAATAATTGAATAGAATCATGCTGTAAATTGAGCTAATCTCACCTTAACCAAATGCAATTATGCTATTTTAAACAAAGCTTAGTTACTTCTCAGAAATACTTTGTTAGAGGATTCAGTTTTAGTTTTAAAGCTTCCAGAACAGATCTTCATGAAGTGTGAGAGAATCATTGAAGAGTAATTAAGCCAGATTTTATGATTTGGTTTGGAAATGGACTCATCTGTTATTTCAGCACGGGCAACAGTAGAGCAATTTAGAGGACAATGTGTGGCTTTGTATTGGAAAAGTCATTAGTTATCTATCTTCCATTCTTGTCAAGTTTCTTTTAGACTGCTCTGTGAGAGCTGAAGTTTTTGATGGGTCTTAGGAACCATACGACAATGTTTTGGTTTCTGGATTTTTTGAAAACAGATTTCTGTCTACCTCTATGTTTCAGATTATTAAGTCACACTTTTGAGATGAAGGTATCCTGCAAAGCATATGGTGACAGTCTAATAAATGTAACTTTTCTTGAAAATAACCAGTTTGTGTATAAGGAAGCATTTACATACTGAAGTTACAATAAGCATCTGTAGCCTGTGTGGGAAGTAATCCATCTTTAGTCATTAAAGACTAGTTAATTCATAAAGCTTAATGAGCTGACTCTTCAAAGTGCTCCATTGGTGCAGGCATTCAGGCAGTTCCCAGCGTGACTGCCAGCTTCAGCAACTCCTGGTGACTTGCTGTAGAGCAGAGCTCAGCATCCTGCTGGCCCTGTCCTGTTCTGGCCTTGGTGTAGGATCCACGCTTGAGCTGCCCCCAGGCTCAAGAGCTCACCTACGGGCATAGTGCAGGTGTCTTGAAGATGTCCATGGAGAAACTCCATCTGCTTGGCTAGACAGAACCTTCTTCTGCAGTCGTTAAAATAGCCTTCTCTCGTGCTCCCTGTTGACTCATCAGGAGATGAGAATTTTTTGTTTAGGTCTGCTTTGCTAGCCACTGAAAATTAGGTTTGAGTTAGGTATCCCATAGTGTCCTGTATGTTAAGATAGAGATCACAAGTTCTGAAAATGCATAGAAGTATCACTGGTGGCTTTTTTCAACATCCTATAACGTCCCCAAACCTTTCTGTGTTTTTAGATCTTGGAGGATGTGTTCTGACATTGTGGTGATTTAGTGGAGTTTTGCTGCTTTGTATTATTATCTGAAGTAGAATCTCTGGTGCTGAATTAAAATAATTTCCTGCTTTGTGGAGTCTGTAAATTTCTCACATGTTGAAAGGAGCATTACAACATAGATGTGTTAAGGCTGACTCCCACATTATTTGAAAGACTGCTTAATATCAATACTGTTTCTTTAAAAATGAACAATGCATGGCCTACTAACATGATAAGACAAGATTAGGTTAATACCATTAACTGAAATAATGTTTGAATTAGATCGTGAAATGTAATTGCAAAATGCTGTATAGTTATTGAGGAGAACATGGAGTAGATGACCTTTAAAGGTCCCTTCCAACCCAAATTATTCTATGATTCTATGGAACATGGTTTCTGTGGATATTTCTAATAGTGTGCAGAGCTTATACACACCAAACCAAACCTTTTAATCCATGTGGCAGGTTGTATAGTAGAATCAATAAATGCCAGTGTTTAAGAATGATTTTACAGTTTGATAATAATAATTTCAGTTTGATAATTCGCAACCATCTCTATGAAATAATATCTTTTTTGTATTTAGAGATTGTGTATTTTCCCAAAGAACAAATAGAAACTAATGAGTGGAGATATTTCTGAGTTTTGCTTCAAAATTGAAGAATATTAAGATTCTAGTTTCAATGCCCAGACACTCAGCAGCAGCTACATGAGATTTGTTTAGAATTGACTTTTCTTATTTATTTATTTATTATTATTCCCTTATTAATGCCATAACTATATGTTACTCGGTGGTTGCCTTTCTGATTTCTTGGAAAGATTCTATGAAGTACGATAAGCAATCTCTGAGCTATGTGCTTTTGGACGTTATTATATGTATTGAGTGTAAACTACGCTGCTCTGCCTAATATCAAGAGTGTAAGGGGCCCTGAAACAACAAAGAAGGCTGTTTATATTCTTCAAGTGTTGATATCCAAGGAATGCCTCAAAGTGAGGTTTGCTTCTGGACATAATTTATTTATAGCTTTCTGTTTGTTAAAACATTGGAGCCAAACGTGCGGAACCGTGCAAATGTGGGTCAGCCTTGAAGCTATATAACTTATATTGTTCTTCTAATACATTGAAAGGATATTTTGCATCCCCAAGCCTCTTTGATACACATCTACAGAACCACTATCTTCAGAAATATGACTAGATAATTTTAAAAAAATGAAGGTATACTTTGTAGCGTGCAAGGAATGGTCTCTTTTTTGGCATAATATATTTTTAGCACTAGGTCAGACTTACTCCTGATGTTGAAGAAAGGCACATTTTCACTTCATATATTTGCTCCTGGTAGAAGAGCATTAAATTAGAAAAGCTGCAAAATATACTCCACAGTTGTTTTAAATTGCTGGGTTTCTAAATTGATGAGTATTGTACTAAAATCAAGTCATAGCGAGTTCTGTGTAATACAGCAGTTTATCACCTGTGCACAGTGGGGTGCGTCTCACCTTGCAAGTAAACTTCTCCCCATTTCTCCTACAGTATATCAACGGGGAAGGTTCACTCTGTGCTTCAAAGTGAACACTAATTTACATCAGTTTCTTGTGTTTGCACTTACTAGTACAGAATTGTACAGAGGGTACATCCCGGCCAAAGTGCCACAAAGCTCAACACTCAGCTTGGTTACTCATTCACTCAAAATAAAAGCAACAATCTTCAAGTTTCTAAAAATTTTTGCCTCTTTGGGGATTTCCCAGATGCTTATCAGATCTAATAACATATATATGAAAAAAATTACTTATATTATGTATCTAATATTATATATAAAATGCTTTTTTATATAAAGCTTTTACGTAGCTTTAGGTGGGTGTAGCCTTTGTTGCACTCCTTACATTCTTGTGCTTTATGTATGAGAATAACTGCAGTAGCTCACAGCATCTGATACAAATTTAATGTCACATTGACAGTGTTTAATTTATTATTAATTTTCAGTGCTTTCAACAACAGTAAAAAAAATGGAAACACCCCACCGACCACAAATAAACCATGTCAAAAAGTCCCCTGTCAAGCAGTGAGCAAATTCTGTTTCAAGAAAGGCGTAGTGGTCTAAATATAGGAGTAAACTCGAATACCCCAAAGTTTCTAGCACAAGAAGAGCAGGGAGCTAGTCAATGTGAAGTGAGTTGTGTAAGTGTACAAAGGAGAGCTTCATCCAAATTTAATGAAGCTAAAAAATGTTTTTGTGATTGTTGAATTAGAGGAGTCTAAACCATAAGGTTAAATTCTGTGTTGGATTTGGAACTGTGTGGTAAGAGAAGCATTGTTACATCTACTTTTTACATAGGACTTAAAAAGAATCTGTCATTTTCAATAGATACACTTAGTGTACGTGCATTAAATTATACTAAACAATCATCGGTTCTAGATCAAAGCAAATAAATGCTTTTGGGAAGGACAAAGCTGAACTAATGTTTTCTGAAATGTGTCTGACTTTTTTGTTAATTTGGGTTTTGTTTCAGCAGTAATGAAATCTGTGATGGCTCATCCATTAGGCAAAGATTTTTTTTAGGACCTAACCTTTTCCATCTATCACAAATAGCTATCTTGTCTGTGTTATGTTTGGTTTCTAACAGGTCTTATCCTTGGTTTACAACTGTTCGTTAAAATATGTAGTTTATGCATGTTCATACATGTATGACAGAGTACTTATACACGTATGACAGAGATGACCTGCATTATGACCCTGCATCCATGAAATCGCTGCAGTTTTGCCGTGAACATCCACAGAAACAGACTGAGATATGACCTTGCATAGCGTCTATTTTCTAGTGGAAATCAGTGAACAGCTGGGATACTACCACTGTCTGTCAGTCTGTCCTCAGAAACACATCCCTCCCTCTTTTCCAATGTTAGCTCAAGAATGACTTTTTGCCCAGTTTTTCCAGGTTACTCCTGGGATTGTTAGTTGATATAGAAATGTTGCCTACCAGCTTGAAAACTCCTGGAAACAGGGAGGCCTTTTATGGAAATGCTGACACAACTTTATCTATAGCATAGCAGTGTAAACCATCTGTTTCCAATAAAGTGGTTATTATCTTTTCTTGTCAAACTTATCACTATAAAAATAATTTGCTCTCTTCTACAGTGTCTGTAACATAATACAGGAGTGCAGTTATGGACATGGTAAGAACGAGCTCTATGGAGGATAGTTTACTCTTTTGATACTATGCAGTTAATATATCAATTTTTTGCATATTTCATTGCCAGAGGCAAAAAGCTATATTTCTTTTTATATTCTCCTAGTTCATCAGTTTTGGTATTTCTTTAGGGATACAGAACGGAGGACCATTCTTAGTCAGGCATTTCATCCTGCAGCTCTTAAAATTGCTACATATCCACTCGTTTAAAAAATGGTGCAGCAGAGGGCTGTGCTGAGGAGCGATTGTAAACAGTGGGAGAATCTCTCAGTGATGATGTTGATCCATCAACTTTGGTACAACTGGACCTGTTCACACAAACTAAGGGTGAAGTTATTTATATTCAGTCTGTGAAAATGTGTCTGTTTTTCTCTTTTGCTCTTTTGATGCAATCCTGTCTGTTGTCTTTATCAGGTGTAATAGGCAGATTCATGACAAGAGGTAGATGTTAGGAGACCATAAGCCTTGAAGTGTTTTGCTTTAAACTTTGAATATGGCCCTAGTGAATAAAAGTGGAGAAGAATTAATTCACATTGTGTTGCCAACTTAGTGCTGAAGGCCCGATGAAGGTGTGAAAAAAGTCTTGTGGGTGGCCTAAGAGTATAAAATAAATCTGTTTTATTAAAAGCATCTAGTATACTTTGCAACATTACTGAAAGTCTGAACTCTCACGTGAATTTTTGAAAAGAGTCGAGCAGCTAAGTACCAAGGAGATGTGCATTGGTGTGTTAGCAGTTCACTTTTACATCACTGTTTTCTTTAAGACAGAATTTACGTTATACTTGGAGGCAGTTAGAAAGCTGCTCTTGAGCACTGCACGCTCACGGAGCGTTGGGAAGGTGTGGGCGCAGCACACGTGTGTGAGAGCTCTGCCTGGCGTGAGATGCAGAGCTTGGTCTCACTGCACGTCCCAGAGAGTCTGGCTTGTTGTTCCTGTCCTGCCTCTGTGTGTGTGCAGCTCAGTCGTGTGGCTCACGCACTCTAGGTCCACTATGGGACTCCGTCTTAAAAAAAACCACTGGTGTGCATCTTTAATGCCTGAAGTAATCACTCCTTATTTTCTGCAATGTGTTTTATTTTAGAAATAATACATCATGTTAACAATTTGATTCTAGGTACAAACCTACTAACCTGGTAGGGTTAATGATATTTTAAAAATAATATAGCGATAACATAGGTGACCTTATATGCATGAAAGAGTTTTGGGAGTAGCTACATTAGCACAGACCACTGGTGGACAAGGAGTTCGTGAGGAAGGACACTGGCAATATTACATTTCTTCACTAGTGTGAATAGATTTAGCAATAGGACGCTGTGTTCTGGAAGTTATCACAAACCTCTGGTGAACTTAGTGGATAGATGCCAGCTAGTTCTAATCCTCTGGGAACTTCTGTGGAGCGGAATCGTAGATATCTATGTAAAAGCAGATGCTGATTCATGGACTGAAAGTCAAAATCTTTAGCTGGCATAAACAGGAGAGGATCCAGTGTACTGGCAGCCACTGCTTTTTCAGAAATGTGACTCTTTGAATCAGCTGACAATGCAACACAAGTGTAAGAAATATGAGTATCTTTGGCGATGCACTTGATAATTGTAATGAAGTATAACATCCCAAACTCATTAACTGAATTTCAGTAGGCGAGTAGATCAAAACATATTAATTTGCATGTAGATGTTCTGTTCTTATTTAAGAAAGAAATAGGACTAGTGACTTGGGCAGTAAAGCCACCCCTTGAAGAGCTTGGACATAAATATCTTACAAGCTTTGAAGAACCAATATAACGATGTCACTCCTGTCCTCTTATCATAACATCAGACTTTACTGTTGTTACCAAGAGCACGTTCCAACATCTTAGTTCTTTCTTGAACTGGATTCCTATTTCTAAACCGATGGTAAAAAACTGGCAAGTGGTTGTGTCTTCTGAAATCGTTGAGTGGCAATGATTTTTTTTCTAATAGGATGAAGTACTGTGGATTACTTCTTGATACGGAGTTACTAATGCTTCCAAAATTTTATTGAGCAGTTCTTGAATTGGAAATAATATCAAAGAGAGCTGGTGAATGGATTTATGTCATGTTTGTGTGCCAGGCTGCTTCTTCAATCACAGAATGTTGTTTAAATGCAAAACTTGTGATAATTCCCTGTTCAAGCAGAGCCCACAGGGCCCTAAAGAGGACCTCTGGGTCCTTTATGAAAAGTCCTGAATTTGAGATTGAAAGAATGTTTGGACTGTTCTTATTTTTTGCTTGTATTGTGGTCTCAAATACCATGTGAAAGATGAGATTCATGATGCATGTCATGTATCACAGTCCGTTCTAACAATCTACTCCGTTAGGGAGAAAATATACTGTACTGAAAGGTGTCTATAAGGAGCTGAAGTGATGCAACATATCATGAAATTTAAGTGCCTCTAAGTGTAACAAAATAATGCTTTGCATGGGATTAAAGCCCACTGACATTAATGGGTGTCTTTGGAAGCCAGTGGCTCTGTCTGCAAAAGGTTATACTTTAATAGCCCTGATGAGTAATAACAAAAAAAGGCAGCCCTTTTTTTTTCAGCTGGGTATGTGCTGCTACCGTCATGTAAATTTGGAGACGGTTAAACTAGGACACACATTTTCACTGTCAAACTGAGTCAATGGTGATGTGCAGGATTCCTGGCTTCCAGTTGGTGATTTCCACTTCAAAGAGTGAACCGGGTTTGGTCACATAAGAGCACAATTGTAAGTCAGGTTCCTTGTGTTGTTTATATGGATTTCTGAGTGCAGTGAAAGACTATTTACACCAGCAATGGGGCATAGACACACCAGAGTGCCCGCATACCCTGAATTGTTCCCTAGAAGTTAGCTTGAGTTTAGTATCTAAGTTGTATCCCTTAAGCATGGATGCTTCTCTCAAACTCATGCAGATTTTCATTCTTTTACAAAAAGGAAAATAAACAGTGTTTCTCTATTTTATACATTTATGTGCACCTGATAGCAGCTCCGGAGTCTGCTGTGAGAGTTAACTGGTGCAAAAAGATGTCCGTATTTGTAGAGGTTTGCTTTGGAAAAAAATGGTCTTGTAACTTGGTTGTTGCCTTCCTGGGCTTTTGAAGACTCATATCAAAGAAACAATAGTAGAATAAAATTAAAAAAGATATGAAAAATGATAAAGTCTTTTTGAAAGGAGGAACTAAGGGAAATAGAAAGTGGATTAAGTTAAAAGCAAACAGTAGCTGGAGGTGATGACGGCTGGTTTGTTTTAAACTACGCATCCCTACTTGAATTTTAATTCATTCAAAACCTTTTTAGTATGGACTATTTGCCTGACAAAAGTTCATAATGCTTCATCCCTGAAGTATGGAAGGATAACCAATAAATAAGAGCAGGAGAGCCTGCAGAAAAGCCTTTCATTTCCTCTGTCCCAGAAACCATAATCCTGCAGGAGAGTAAAGTAATGGATGGTATGTATCTTTTTAAAGAACATTTATCAACATTATACATCTAAATGACAGGGTACATAGAATTTCTTCTTTACTGACTTTTTTTTTCACATTTAGTGTGGGGTTTTTTTTGCTCATTTTTACTATCTATGGACCGAGAATTGGAACAGTACCAAAGCAAAGTTAAAAATGAAATTGAAATAAAAATATGTAAGTTTATTCAAATATATAATGCAGTAAAAAAGTCTCCAGATAGGCAAAGATACCTCTAATTCTTCTTTCACACTGGATTTTTCTTGAAATGCCTCATTAACATCAATGCCTTATTAACATTAACAAGGTTAATGTTACCATATCCCACCGTTGCATAAAGGCAAAATAAGAAACTGGGTTTTGTTTCAGCTTCCTTCTTAAATTTAATGTTGTGCAACACTCTGAAAATGGAGTAAGGATATTCTACCCCTGACCTAGCTCTATTCTTCTTCTAGTAAGAATTAAATTAAAGTACCTTGGTCTGAAAATGTGAGATTCTGCTTAAAGACATCCTGTAAGATGCAGTATACCACCACCAGCCTGTGCTAGAGGGAAGCTGCTTATGGGTTTTCCCTAGCCAGCACGGATGAATGGGGGCAACCTTGAAGAGGTCTCAAGACTCAGTAATGATGAAAACAAAGGAATTGGGTCAGGTCAATGAAAACATTTTTCCCCAGCTTTACTTGGATGTTTCTTGCAAGGCTTTTTTGGGATAAAGTTCTTCTAGCGAATCCCAGTGGCTTTTTGACCGAAATAGTTAATTTCAAACATCCTGAAAATGAAAGGAAATGTTTTCAAGTGGATGTATCTAATAAAATCACCTTCCTTGGTATTTCAGTAATTCAGTGCTTTCCAACAGAAAAAAAAAAAAAGTAGAAAAATTCCTGACCAGTGCTAATTGTCTTTGCTTTTCTATTGTCTCAAGGGTTTTCTCATCCCCAGCCTTTACTGAAATGAACTGAGCTCTAGTTACTTGTTACTGATATAGTTACTTGTATGCACTGAAAAAAGAAACTGCTTATTGCTCCTATATTTGTAAGTAATAAATAAGTTTAACTTTTGTAGAAGTTAAACTGTCTTGGGCATTAAATGCACCTAAATCACTGTCTTTTCCTCATGCACATGCACATGATTGACTTTAGATTGCACTTAAAACTAGGCTGCTTCTTCATAACCTTCATCCCTGGTGCTGTGCAGAAAACAGCTAGGATGCCCTGAGGGCTGCCAATGTCTTTTCCATGTCATCTTGAAACCAGAAGTTGCTGACTGAGCTGTCTGAGCTGTGGTAAAGGTAATGGTAGCAGAAGAGAAACAGAGGCTTTGTTCCTGGAATTTTTGCAGACTTGATTGCTTACCATTCTTCTTTTTTAATTTCTCACAGGCCCAGAATTTCAGCAAATTAATAGCTTTGCTGTACAAACAGCATATTATGGGTATAGCTTTCCAGCAATACCTTCCACTCCACCCAAACACTGGGTAGTTTTCACTTCAGTCTGAAATGCTGAGTCTGTTGGAATGCAAGGATTTTTAATTATGGAATTGAATTTTCTTACTAATTACAAATCTTTATTTTTAGTTGAAAAAGAGGGTGATATTAGCCAGCAAGGGTGCATTTAGGGGATTATATGAGTTCCACTTTGCAAACCGCAATGTAGAAAAGCTTTATGGAAAAGGCAATGTGTAATGACAGGTTTCTATTGAACTTTGATGTGTATGGCTTCAAAGAATGAGGACGTTTGGGCAGCAGCAAGTGTATTTCTCTGAGATGTAATAAGAAAAGACATCCATACACATTTTGTCTGACTTCAAAGGAGCTAAATCCTACAAAACAAGGAAGGCAAACCAGTTCTTTTGCAGTGCATGGTTATTTTATCAGGTAGACTTTGGGTATTATAGCATATGTGAAACTAGAAAAATGGACCACCACCACTTGTAAGAGTTTGGATGGATGGGTACAGAGAAGATCAGGCTGCAGTTAGGGGCTATCTATTTAATGAATTTTCCCTTTGCCATTTAATGGGTCACATCTGATTGCCTTCTATGGTGAGATAATTGGCTTGGTGCACAAAGTAAGAGCGGTGAATGCTGCTTACATTTAGTTTAGCAAGGCTTTTGATGCCATTTCCCTTAGCATCCATAGGCAAATTGGGGAAGTATCCAGTCCCATATTCAGTATGAGACTGAATGGGTGGAAACAAGATGAAGGAAAACCTGGTGGGCCTATTGAGGTCAGAGAATAATGGTTGTCAGTTCAAAGCATAATGTTTGGCAGTTTGAAGTCCAGCTGGTAGCTAGATAATTGTGACATTCCTCAAGGGTCAGTGCTGGGACCAACAAGAAATGCTTATTTCAGAATGTGGCTGACACTGTGCGATCTTACTCTGCATGGCTTATAGCTTGGGCAATTGGTTTCTGGCTGGCTGGACAACCAAGATGGCTTTTTGTGAATTGCCGATAGATTTACTACAGGAATCCAAATTTATTGCAAGTGGAAACTGTGTCTCGCTGATACTGGCACAGGAAGCAGCTGAGAGAATTTTCTTCACAGCCAAAACGCATTATTTTTTACTGATGCACAGCAGTCCAAGACTGGATTTTGGAAAGACCAAAATCAAACATTCATGGATTCCAGAACAGTGAGCCAAAGTAGAAGAATATTACATTTTCATTGTAATCTTGCTGTTTTAGACTGAAGTTTAAATACATTAGGCACAGTTCTTTATGCCCTGATAAGATTTGTTTTAATTTGTAGTAGCAGCAGGTTGGGCAGAATTCCCACTGTCGGGGCATGCTTGCTTCCAGAATGAAGCCTCTTACGTTTTAGGAATTGTGCTAATTGCAGTTTTAATTCTGTTTTGATTCTAAAGACAATGCCTGTATTGCTGAACTTCAGAGTGTTCAGCAGTGCTGAGCCCTGGCCCTGTTCCGCCTCTGCTGGCTGAAACGCTTGCAGCATGTTCTCTTTGTAAGCTCCCCAGGAAAAGAATTTGCCATTTCTGTGGGACCAGCCTGTCTTCGTGCAAATGGAAGTGAGCCTGCTTAAAAATGTCATCCCAGAGTCAAGAATGTGCTCCAACACTTTGCTTAGAAAAACAAATGATCTCTGTTGCTTCAAAGCCTCTTTTGAATTAATTATCCCGACCTCATAAGTGGCCATGATGAGCATGCTTTTTAGGCTTTGTCTGCCCTGAGTCAGGAAGAAAACTGTGGTACAGGCACAGCTGAGATGACTTTGCTGTAACTACCTTGAATGACAAAGTCCAAACAGGGCATCTGTGGCTGTGTGGGCTCCAGCAGAGACCAGGCACCTCGCTGCAGCTTTTGACTGATTTGCTCCGACTGCTGAAATCCGCATCCGTATTTTCTCAGGCATGCCCTGAACACCTCCCCATTGCAATCTATGCGCAGCCTTAGACATTTGGAAGTAATTTTATTTCCCGCTGTATGCTTGAGACTTGATTGCTGTCATCTGAGAGTATTTGTATAAGCACTGCTGATAGATCAGGCTCTTCGAACTCCCTCTTTCACTCTATTGTCCTACAGGCACTGAGCAACGTGTCCAGCCATCCTACTCGTGAACCAAAGTTAAACCAGAGGAAAACAAAGTAGAAACGTGTTTACCTTATTCATGGGATAACCCTAATAAGTTAGTTTAACTAAGTGCTTTTCAAGTATGCAGATCCAAGATTGGGGAGTAACAAACAGAAAAGGACCAGCTTGACCAATCTTTCAGCAAAGTGTCGATGCTGCAGAGTTTCCTGCCCTGTCTGTAGCATAAGGTGGAGTCTTTAGAAGGGACTGCTCAGAGATTGGAGGTTGGATTTTCTTGGTTGATGAATCTCAGAGAGTGAACTCTCTCCCCTTAGTGCCAGCCAGAAGTGACTGGCCAGCTGTAAAGTGGATGTCTTTAGCAAGGCATTGGTTAAGTGCTATAGCAGTTAATTAAGTCTCTTCTTGGGAGCCGACTTGCGCCTTGATGCTTAGCAGTGTTCATTCATACCTAATGTTATTTGTGGACTCTGCAGGAAAAACAGTTGAGTCTGTAATTTTCCAGTCCTAAAATACGTGTTTTAAAATTGTCTACATCATTTAGGAGAACACTCTGGGACTTTTCTGCTTCTGAAACAAGGCAGAAATGGTTGCAGCTCCTTGTCTAGAGGTCTGGCTCCCTCAATTACATTGAAAATTCATTTGGAATTAAGACCATTCAACGTCTTTCAGTCTGTGGAATGCTTTTTAAAACATTTATTGCCAACTTTGCAAATGATCCTCTAGGATTTTTTTTAAGCAGGTACTCTGCAAGATGGATTCAAAAAACCCACTTCTTTTGCTAACAAACAGTTCTGAAGAAACCTATTTTCTTACAGGTTTGTGTTTTAGACTGTGTGACTGTGCACATTCCCAGAAGTATAACGAAAGGGGTTTGTTACTATCCACTAGTTTTACAAGGGAGTCTTGGTGGGTCACTAAATTGGAAATCCTTTCTTTTCCTAACTGTGTATGTTCTCAAAATTTGCAGGCACACAATTATCTTGGTGACCTGGTCTCTCACAAAGCCTCTGTCAAACCTGGCTCAAATCAGCCACTGGAATCAAATGGGCTTGGGGACACAGATGTCACAGTGCAGCCAGTAGGATCACATGAGCCTAATTTCCTCGGGAAACCATAGGGAAAATGCAAAATGAAATGTTCATCTGGACCTTCAGCTAGCATAAAACACAGAGCCACAGACTTTGAGAAAGTCATCTTATTTTAGACCAGTGAATGTCTGTGTTAGTTATTCTTTTAGACAGTCTTGTAATGAATAAATCCTCTGGATTAATCTGTGCATGTCATTTGTTGCTTATTCTCTTGGCTGTGTAGGGAGATTTAAACTGAATTTGAAGCCACCAAGAGAACACCCATTTTGTGTAACCTTTGGTGAATTAACAATGTGTTACAGACCATGTTAGTGATGGGTGTTTCCAGGAGAATGCTGAGTTATCTAAATTTAAGTGCATGGTTTTACTGTAGCTGTTATCTAAAGTTCACTGAGATATAGGATGTATCCTGAATGGAAATGTCTGAATGGAAATTTGATTTCATTTGGACAATCAAATAGTTCATATTAAGTGAATTGTGAATCAGTTCAAATTTCTATTTGCGAGGGATTCCAGGTTCATCCTCATGTATGTAACTGTAAAGTACTTATGTAAACTGTGTGTGTGTTAATCTTTATTAAGAAGAATTGCTTCTGTGCAACAAATGCAAAATACGTTTTGTATTTATCAGCACTCCTGAAAAGTATCTGATTTTCAACATAATTGGTGTTTACATTATAATTTGCATGGCACAGTGCTTTGGATAATACTTTATTTATTACCACTCCAAAAAAAAGTTATCAAAAGATAAACAAAACAGGCGTTCTATTCTTACTGCAGTAAATGAGAGGTTTTTTCCATTGATTTAATGGGAACTGGATGAAGCTCGACATTATTGTTACAACAAGCTGACAATCAAAGATTATTAATTCCAAGCTTCTCTTGTCCCTCTCTTGGCAGTCAGTACACATGCACAACAGTACATCTGCAAAATGGTTGTTAGCACGTATCATCTTTCACTTTGATTTACTTCTGCAACTCTGCTTTGTGAGTCAGCAGGATTAAATTTTGCCATTCATAACTTGAAACTCAGCTTTTCATATTCTAGATAATTTTTTTTTAAACTTAAAACCCACTGTATCTATGTAATCTTATATTTCTGTACACTTCTCACAAACTAGCATCAGGATGACAAAGAGAGGATGAGAAGCTACCTGCACAAGCTGTTTTGTTTCTAACCCTTTTTCGTTAAATAACTGTGCCTCTTTTGTTTCAGTCTTTTTATGTTAAGCAATGTAAAAGCATTGGGGTTTTGTTACAGTAGGCATCAAGAAGTCCCTCTTGGCAGAAGAAAGCTTAAAACTGGCAGACTGTGCTTTCAATACCAGTCCTCATCTTTTCTGCCTTTGTTTGACTGTGTTCTCTGCTGCTGTAGGTCTATCAGCCTTTAGGCTCCTTTAATTATTGCATTGGTGGGACTAGTAAAAATGCAATGAAACAGTGCTGCTTTACTGTCAAGTCCTTTTCTTTCCCTTGCTCTTTAATCTGTGAACCAAAGTTGTTAATGTCTGCAGAAAACCTATATATCTGCAAGTTTTGCTCGGGCCATTATTTTCCCAAGTGGGGCATTGAGACGTGTATTCCCTTCCATTGTATACCTGCCATCTCCTCAGCTGAGGTGGTTGACTGCTTCCATATGAGGTTGTCTATAAGCAGAGAGAGGTAACAGGAGAGTATAGTTTGCAGCTTTGGAGATGTTTCTGCAAGGAAAATAAGACCCTAGGATGACAGCTTCAGCAAGCCTTCCTATTTGTACGTGTGGAGTAGTCTTTTTTTTCTCCCCCTTCTTACCCTTTTCTTTTAAAATATTTTTGCTCAAGACATGGTCCATCTGTTCGTCCCCCCCCAACACTCCTATCCCCCACTGAATTTTCTCTTTTTATGGTGTCATTTTCCTTCGTTTTTGTTCTGACCTGGTTCCATGCCCAGGCCTTACTTCCCTTGTTCACATGCAAGATGCGAACCAGAAGGCAATGAAAGCAATAAGGGTGGAGTAACGTGGAGTAACTTTAGACAGCAAGCCTCGAGTACTGTGTCCAGTTTTGGGCTCCCTACCATAAAAAAGACATTGAGGTGCTGGAGCGGGTCCAGAGA